>CM062814.1:947298376-947428376 GCA_031772625.1 Pinus tabuliformis
GAGCATATATCCAAAATTATAGTGAACCAATATTTGAAATTTGAAGAAAATGGTCACCACGATTTTTCCTCAATGTGGTCCAAGTTTCATGATCTGAAACCTCATAGGAAAAAATATATAGTGAAAATTCTAAACTTACATGTTTGAGACTGATTTCAGGAGCATTCAGAAACCCAAAAATACTTGGAACATATCTCCAAAAATATCACGAACCAAAATATGGAATTTGAACTAGATATTTCCCGAGATGTATTTTAAATATTTTACAGGTTTATCTATCTAAAATATCCCAAAAAAATGTTATAGTGGAAATGCCTATGTCACACTTGTTAGTGTCAGTATTTGCATACTACCATCAGTGATCAAAAATCCTCTTTTCATATTCATATTAGGGTCTTGCTCAGAAATTTTTGTCATTCCACTAGGTCATGCAAAAAATTAGTCATTGATGGTAGTCCTATTCCAAAAACATCACTCTTCCATAAATGTGATGACTTGCTGGAATAGTTTCATTTCTTGTTGACTGTACATCATCCATAAAGTTAATTTTATCATGCCATTTGTATCAGTCATGAGGTCATCATGTCATCTTGAAATTTAGTCCTTCAAGGTCTCATTAGGTCTTTTAGGGATTTTCAAGGTTTCATTAGGTCATTAGGGTTTTAATGGTTCAATTAAATTCCACTCCATTACATAAAGCCAACAAGTGTCAAAATGATCAATAACCTCTCTTCACCATGTGAAGATGATTTGTGAAGAGAAATGCTTATTTCATCATGTAATTTTATGTTATTCAATTTGTAATAAGTTCACGACTCCCAAGCTACCAACTCAGAGTTCTACATGCCAAGCATCAAAACGTTAAAGTCAAATGACAACTATACTGGAAGAGATTTCCAATGAGCTATCATGAGCTCAATTTGGAGTTGAGGAAGGCCTCCAAAAGTTGCCTGCAAGAGCACACTACAATTTTGCACCCTCATTCTGCACTTTTTGACCAGTCTTGGGAGAATTAAGTTTTGAGGGGCTATACTTGATAATTTTCAGTGCTTGATAGGTCCATTGTGTATCCAAGAGAGAGATCTTTCCAACGAGATATTATGAGCTCAATGTGGACTTCGGGAAGGCACTCAAAAGTTGATTTGAAGTAGGAGCTACGCACCTGTTCATTGCACTGCGCACTTGCGTTTTGTGTTGCGCGCCTGTGTTTTACACTACACGCCTAGTAGAAGGAGGGCGCGCCTGTTCATTGCACTGCGAACTTGCCCAAATTTGCATTGTAAGTCCAAAATGCCTCCAAAATCCATTACAATGCCTCCAACACTTCAGAAACTGTTCCACAAAACCTCCAGCAAGTAAGTAACACTCAAATACACCCTCCTAGTATTCCTCAAGTCAAAATTTAGTGGTGTTTGAATCTTCTATACAAATTTAGTGTCTTTCTTGCTAAAAACCCTAGTTTCATTCCCAATTTCCAAATATACTTCCTAAGACTTTCACTACCTTTCCTACATATCTAAAAACCCTATCCCCACCCTTACACTACCATTCCCTTTCCCAAAATTCCCTTTATCCCTAAACCCTAAGACCTAGGTAATTCAATTTCCTAGGCTCCCAAATCCCTATACATGTAATAAAATTCCTGTTCCCGAATCCTACAACATTCCTACTCCCTATCACCTCCCTCAATTTGATAATCCCTCCCCCCATCTCCCTAATTTTTTTCCATCCCATTCCCCACTCCCTAAACCTACATTTCATTTCCAATTCATCTCCCTAGGGTTTTAGACACTAAGACACCATGGCAGAAGAAGAGAACAAAAATTGTAGTGAGGAGGATGATAGATTGGAGGAGGAAGATAGACAGCAGAGAATGACATACAAAGGAGGATGGCAAAACACTATGCTAAGAGAAACAAGATTGCAAGGTCAAAACTTAAGAAAGGCCAATGCAAAAATTGAAACCCTAAAAATTCAAAAACAGAAAAGGAGGCTTGATATCCTTGCTGAAGCCTCACTCCATCCCTAACCCTCATCATCACTCATCACTCAACAAATTTTTAAAATTTTTGCTACATTTTTGCAAATTTTGGAAATTTTGTGCATTTCAAGATAGTTTTGTGATAGCTAGAATGCCAGGCGGGCAGTGCCCTAGGTGTTGCGCTTTTGTTTGAGGCACTTTTTGGCCAAATGAAGACCACCAGTAGATGAAAAATGATGAATACATTCTATAAAACAACTTTTCTAGCCTTGGTTTGCACAACTGGAAAGTGAAAAGGTGAAAAAAAACACAAAAAATCAATGTTCTGCCTCCTTTTTCACCTTGGCACTACGCGCTGAGCAGTCTTGGGAGAAACACTTTTTGACAGGTCAAATCAACTCCATTATGCAAACCAAAGCCATATTTGGAAATTATAGAGGATAATATTTCCAACGAGCTATCCCGATCTCAATTTGGACACCGGGAAGGCACTCAAAACTTGGATGCAACATGGAGGGTGTGCCTGGGAAAGAGATGGCATGCCTGGCATAAAAATGGCGTGTTTGACAAATGTCTGATATTTCTCAATTTTCACTGCATTTTTGACTTTTATCTTGGGAAATCAAGTTTTTACTTATGTAATTGATGAAAGTAAATGTAATTATCATGTTTTTACTCTTACCTAGGGTAAATACATTAGGTAAATGTACTCAATGAGGTGTAATGAATCAGTTCACTTAAGTTAAGGATGAGTCACTTAGACCTCCCCACTCTAGCTTTCAGTTCAGATTTTGGTGGAACAACTCCTTAGCTCATGGATTCGACCCTTGAGGATGGGATAAGTTGTTTGATGGCTATATCTATCATTTCTTGACTCATTTCATAGGGGGACACAGTTGGATGTTGTTGTATTGATCATAGACACTAGTGTAATCAGTGTTTGGCAGAAATTTAATGAATGAGTTGCAACTATTTTGATGGAACACCTGTGGTATGGCATTTTGACATAGTTTCTTCTTATGTTTCATATGTTCAAATGTTTTGTACTCTCATGTTTCATTTCACTTCTATGATATGTTGATTTTCAAGTTGATGAGCAGAATACATCTTACATGCTCTATTTTGGGGAAATATTCATAATTTTTCCATTTTCTTCAGTTTAGTAAGAATACATGATTGTCTTTCTCTTTATAGCACCTCACTAGTCTGATCCATCTCACTCAAGAAACTTAAAGTGTTTGAGTGCCTACCTACCTTGCTCCATCGATGCCTGCAATCATACCCTTATTTGCATTGACCTAGTCTCTTTGACCTAATCCTCATCCAACAACCCAATTTCAAACAATCAAACCCTTCTACACATCATAACTAGCCTAAAACCATAATTCATCCAGTCCTCTTGGCTGTGATTTGTGGATAGAGCCCTCTCCAGCTTGGTAGGGCTAGATACCAAATCAAAGGTTGGTCTGTGGTTACCTCAGCTGGACTTTCCTCAGCCTTGGAGATTCGGAGGAGTGATAACATACTGGCGTTGTTACCAGGGAGCGAAAGCTCTATCTTCCTCGGGAAAGAACGACAATGATTTAGATCAAATTGCTGGTGGTGAACAACAGTTGGACACATAGGAAGGTTGCACCATTCACCTGGTGACTCCATTGACTGAAAGATCCAGAAAATCAACACTTCATGGTGACTCCATTGCATTAAGATCAGTAGCTTGAAGAATTTTCAAGATGGAATTTGTTGCAAGAAGGTATGCTCCAATGAAAAGAGATCACATTCCAGGTTTCCCAAATAAAATGCCTAAGGTAAATTGGAAAAGCAATTTGCCTATGTTTAAAGATGATGAGAGGAATGATGATGCTTTACATCTGGTTAAATTTCACATGCATACATGCAAGTTGAAGGTTGAATTTCCTGAAGATTGTCTCTTAAAGATGTTCATGGCTTCTCTTGAAGGAAAAGCACAATCTTGGTATGAAGGTTTGCCATCTACCAGTATTTGTTCTCTTAGAGTTTTCTATTCAAAATTTTACGAAGAATACAAGGAGTCCTACCCTTCTTTGTCTTTGATTAATAATTGTTGTGATCATTTTGAGGTTTTCATTCAAAATCTAGAGAATTCTTATGATGATAATGAGTTCATGGATGAAGATATCTTGGAGGCTTTGCATGACAATCCTTTTCATCACCAAAAAGAGCAAGTTTTTTCTCTCATGGAAGAAAAAGATGATGTATATTGTCTTGATGTTCATAAAGATTTCCCACAGGAGTCAATTCTTGCACTAGTACAACAAGTTGATCAGCCAAAGGTTAAAGAAGATATTCAGCATCCTTGTGAATCTTTAGGAGGGAAAGAAGACAATTACTGTTTTAGCAAAAGAAAACAAAAAGTACTATCTCCTCTATCTGAAGATGAGATAGATAAACTCTTGAAAAGTCATGTTACAGCCCAAGCTAATGCAGGTTTGTAGTGTTCACATAGTCAAGAAGGTGTTAGTGAAACTTCTTCCACTTTTGAAAATGAAAATCTAAGTTTAAATGAGGATAGTATTGAAATTAGATTTATAGATCAACATGAAGAAAGACAATATCCTTTTTCAATGTTCATATTTGATGAAATATACAGGAAGTTGTTGTGAGTAAACCAATTTATGATGATGATTACTTGCAAGGAGATGAGCGAACATATATTGTTTTCTTTCATGAAGATGATAGGGAAGAATGTTTTTGGTTTAAGGATGACTTAGACTATGAAATTGAGGAGTATTAGCTTGAGAGAGACAGTATGCCAGAAATCGAGTCATAATTTCTCATTCTGGAGGAATTTACAACTGACACTCAGATAACAGAAGGCTATACTTCCCTATGCCTTCCAATCAATCAACAACCAATTGTTCTTTCATATCAGAATGAAGGGAGTACTTGTATTTTTGCTACTGGATCTCAAGACAAGGTAATGCTTCAGGATTTTCAAGATCTCCTCGGCAGCATTTTGCAAGCATTGGAGAAGATGAATGTTGTCTGGATTGTTAGCATAAGCCTTATTTTCAGTTGTTATTGTGAGTTACCTACATGTACATCCAAGGATGGAATTTGACGGGCAAATTGTCTGTCATGGGGTGATTTTCCCGTCAAATACAGGTAAGAAAATTGTAAAACCGTCAAGTGTTTTTGTTGAAACTGTGAATAATGGTGGGGAGGTGCGAAAACCATCAAATTTGATGGGTGTGTCTGTTTTGAAATTCCAACCCTGTGTACATCATTCTACCTACTCAAGGAAATTGAGAGCAGAATTTCAATAAGTAGCCATCTGCTAGATTGGTTACACTAGAAGGATCACTTCACATGATTGTACATATTTCTTCAGTAGGCAGGTGGTTGTCATAAGGATTTGAAGCCCTCAAATCTCGATGGTCTGCTGCCATTAATAAGTTTTGTAAGTACTTGTTTCTGTTAAGTAAGTCTTGAGTCATTTTTTTAGTCAATTTCAAGTCAGTTTGTGTCATTTGAGTTGTCAGCGTTTAGTCATGCATTTCAGTTTAAGTTTTTGACCGTATTGGCCCACATGGTTAGGCACTTGGTCTACGATGTTCTTGACACCTCTTTCATAGTTGTCATTCCCAATAAGGCCAATGTTAGTGTCAGTATTTGCATACTTCCATCAGTGATCAAAACTCCTCTATTCATATTCATATTAGGGTCTCACTCAAAAAATTTTGTCATTCCACTAGGTCATGCAAAAAATTAGTCACTGATGGTAGTCCTAGTCCAAAAACATCACTCTTCCCTAAATGTGATTACTTGCTGGCATAGTTTCATATCTTGTTGACTGTACATCATCCATAAAGTTAATTTTATCATGCCATTTGTATTAGTCATGAGGTCATCATGTCATCGTGAAGTTCAGTCCTTCAAGGTCTCATTAGGCCTTTTAGGGTTTTTCAAGGTTTCATTATGTCATTAGGGTTTTCATGGTTCAATAAAATTCCACTCCATTGCATAAAGCCAACAAGTGTCAAAATGACTAGTAACCTCTCTTCACCATGTGAAGATGATTTGTCAAGAGAAATGCTTATTTCATCATGTAATTTTGAGTTCAAATGTAAATTTTTATATTTTGACTATGTAATTTTATGTTATTCAATTTGTAATAAGTTCATGAATCCAAAGCTACCAACTCAGATTTCCACATGCCAAGCATCAAAATGTCAAAGTCAAATGACAACTAGACTGGAAGAGATTTCCAATGAGCTATCATGGGCTCAATTTAGAGTTGAGGAAGGCCTCAAAACATTGCTTACAAGAGCACACTGCATTTTTGCACACCCAATCTGCACTTTTTGACCAGTCTCGGGAGAATTGATTTGTGATGGGCTATACTTAATAACTTTCAGTGCTTGATAGGTCCATTGTGTAGCCAAGAGAGAGATATTTCCAACGAGCCATCATGACTTCAATTTGAACTTTGGGAAGTAACTCAAAAATTGATTTGAATTCAGAGATGCGTGCTTGTTCATCGCGTTGTGCGCCTGTGTTATGCATTGCACGCCTTGCAGAAGGAGGTCGCGCCTGTTCATTGCACTGTGCACTTGCCAAATTTGCATAGCAAGGCCAAAACACCTCCAAACTCCATTACAATGCCTCCAACACTTCAGCCACTGTTCCACAAAGCCTCCAACAAGTAAGTAACACTCAAATACACCCTCCTAGCATTCCTCCAGTCAAAATTTAGTGGTGTTTGAATCTTCTATAAAAATTTAGTATCTCCCTTTCTAAAAGCCCTAGTTTCATTCCCAATTTCCAAATATACTTCCTAAGACTTTCACTACCCTTCCTACATATCTAAAAACCCTATCCCTAACCTTACACTATCATTCCCTTTCCCCAAATCCCTTAATCCCATAAACCCTAAGACCTAGGTAATTCAATTTCCTAGGCTCCCAAATCCCTATACCTGTAATAAAATTCCTATTCTAAAATCCCACAACATTTCTACTCCCTATCACCTCCCTCAATTTGATAATCCCTTCCCCCATCTCCCTAATTTTTTCCATCCCATTCCCCACTCCCTAAACCTACATTTCACTCCCAATTCATCTCCCTAGGGTTTTAGACACTAAGACACCATGGCAGAAGAAGAGAACAAAAATTGCAGTGAGGAGGAAGATAGATTGGAGGAGGAATATAGACAGTAGATAATAACATACAAAGGAGGATGGAAAAACACTATGCCAAGAGAAACAAGATTGTTAGGTCAAAACTTAAGAAATGCCAATGCAAAAGTTGAAACCCTAAAAATCCAAAAAGAGAAAAGGAGGCTTGATATCCTTTTTGAAGCCTCACTCCATGCCTAACCCTCATCATTAGTCACCGTTCAACAAATTTTGACAAGTTTTGCTGCATTTTTGAAAATTTTGCAAATTTTGTGCATTTCAAGACAGTTTTATGACAACTAGAATGCGAGGCGGGTGATGCGCTTTTGTTTGAGGCACTTTTTGGCCAAATGAAGACCACCAATAGATGAAAAATGATGAATACATTCCATAAAATAACTTTTCTAGCCTTTTTTTGCACAACTGGTAGGTGAAAAGGTGAAAAAAACACAAAACATCAATGTTCTGCCTCCTTTTTCACCTTGGCTCTATGCCTCGAGCAGTATTGGGAGAAACACTTTTTGTCAGAATAAATCAACTCCATTCTACAAAACAAAGACACATCTGGAAATTAGTCAGGATAAGCTTTCCAACAAGCTATCTCGAGCTCAATTTAGACACTGGGAAGGCACTCAAAACTTGGCTGCAACATGGAGGGCGCGTTTGGCAAAGAGATGGCGTGCCTGGCACAGAAATGTCATGTTTGACAAATGTTTGATATTTCTTAATTTTCATTGTATTTTGACTTTTATCTTGGGAAATCAAGTTTTTACTTATGTAATTGATGAAACTAAATGTAATTATCATGTTTTTACTTTTACCTAGGGTAAATACATTAGGTAGATCGACTCAATGAGGTGTAATGAATCAGTTCACTTAAGTTAGGGATGAGTCACTTGGACCTCCATACACTCTAGCTTTCAGTTCAGATTTTGGTGGAACACCTCCTTAGCTCATGGTTTCGACCCCTGAGGATGGGAGAAGTTGGTTGATTGCTATATCTATCATTTCTTGACTCATTTCATAGGGGGACACAGTTGGATGTTGTTGTATTGATCAGAGACACTAGTGTAATCAATATTTGGTAGAAATTTAATGAATGAGTTGCAACTATTTTGATGGAATACCTGTGGTATGGAATTTTGACATAGTTTCTTCTTATGTTTCATATGTTTGATTGTTTTTTACTCTCATGTTTCATTTCACTTCTATGATATGTTGATTTTCAAGTTGATGAGCAGAATACATCTTACATGTTCTGTTTTGGGGAAATCTTCATAATTTGTCCATTTTCTTCAGTTTAGAAAGAATACATGCTTGTCTTGGTATTTATAGCACCTCACCAGCCTGATCCATCTCACTCAAGAACCTTAAAGTGTTTGAGTTCCTACCTAAATTGCTCCATCAGATGTCTGCAATCATACCCTTATTTTCCCTGACCTAGTCCCTTTGACCTAATCCTCATCTAGCAACCAAATTTCAAACAATCAAACCCTTATGCACATCATAACTACCCTAAAACCATAATTCATCCAGTCGTCTTGGCTGTGATTTTGTGGGGAGAGCCCTCTCTGGCTTGGTAGGTCTAGATACCAAGTCAAAAGTTTGGTATGTGGTTACCTCAGTTGGACTCTTCCTTAGACTTGGAGATCCGGAGGAGTGATAACATACTGGTGCTGTTGTCGGGGAGTGAAAGCTCTATATTCCCCGGGAAAGAATGACAATGATTTAGATCTAATTGTTGGTAGGTGAACAACATTTGGACACATAGGAAGGCTATACCATTCACCTGGCGACTCCATTAACTGAAAGATCAAAAAAATCAACACTTCATGGCGACTCCACTGCATTAAGATTAGTAGCTTGAAGAATTTTCAAGATGGAATCTGTTGCAAGAAGGTATGCTCCAATGAAAAGAGATCACATTCTAGGTTTCCAAAATAAAATTCCTAAGGTAAATTGGCAAAGCAATTTTCCTATGTTTAAAGATGACGAGAGGAATGATGTTGCTTTACATCTGGTTAAATTTCACATGCATACACGCAAGTTGAAGGTTGAATTTCCTGAAGACTATCTCTTAAAGATGTTCATGGCTTCTCTTGAAGGAAAAGCACAATCTTGGTATGAAGGTTTGCCACTTGCTAGTATTTGCTCTCTTAGAATTGTCCATTCAACATTTTATGAAGAATACAAGGAGTCCTACCCTTCTTTGTCTTTGGTTAATAATTGTTGTGATCATTTTGAGGTTTTCATTCCAAATCAAGAGAATTCTTACAATGATAATGAGTTCATGGATGAAGAGATCTTGGAGGATTTGCATGGAAATCCTTTTCATCACCAAAAAGAGAAAGTATTTTCTCTCATGGAAGAAAGAGATGATGTATATTGTCTTGATGTTCATAAAGATTTCCCACAGGAGTCAATTCTTGCACCAGTACAACAAGTTGATTAGCCAAAGGTTAAATAAGATATTCAACATCCCTGTGAATCTTTAGGAGGGCTAGAAGACAATTACTGTTTTAGAAAAAGAAAACAAAAAGTACTATCTCCTATTTCTAAAGATGAGATAGATCAACTCTTGAAAAGTTATGTTACAACGCAAGATAATGCAAGTTTTCAGTGTTCACATAGTCAAGAAGGTGTTAGTGAAACTTGTTCCACTTTTGAAAATGAAAATCTAAGTTTAAATGAGGACAGTCTTGAAATTAGATTTATAGATCAACATGAAGAAAGACAATCTCCTTTTTCAGTGTTCATATTTGATAAAACTATACAGGAAATTGTTGTGAGTAAACCAATTTATGATGATGATTTCCTGCAAGGAGATCATCTAACATATATTGTTTTCTTTCATGAAGATGATATGGAAGAATGTTTTCTGTTTAAGGATGAATTAGACTATGAATTTGAGGAGTATGAGTCTGACAGAGACAATATGCCAAAAATCAAGTCATAATTTCTCATGCTCGAGGAATTTACAACCAACACTCATATAGCAGAAGGCTATACTTCCCTATGCCTTCCTATGAATCAACAACCAACTGTTCTTTCAGATCATAATGAAGGGAGTACTTGTATTTTTGCTGCTGGATCTCAAGACAAGGTAATGCTTTAGGATTTTCAAGATCCCTTCAGCACTCTTTTGCAAGCATTGGAGAAGATGGATGTTGTCTGGTTTGTTAGTATAAGCCTTGTTTTCAGTTGTTATTGTGAGTTTCCTACATGTACATCATTATGGCTGCTCGAGGAAAGTGAGAGAAAAATTTTAGTAAGTAGTCAAATGCTAGATTTGTTACACTAGAAGGATCACTTCACATGATTGTAGATATTTCTTCAGTAGGCAGGTGGTTTTCATAAGGATTTGAAGCCCTCAAATCTCAATGGTTTGCTACCATTAATAGGTTTTGTAAGTACTTGTTTCAGTTAAGTAAGTCTTGAGTCATTTTTGCAGTCAATTTCAAGTCAGTTTGTGTCATTTGAGTTGTCAGCATTTATTCATGCATTTCAGTTTAAGTTTTTGACCGTATTGGACCCAATGGTTAAGCACTTGGTCTATGGTGTTCTTGACACCTATTTCAGAGCTACCATCCCCACTAAGGTTGATGTTAGTGTCAGTATTTGCATACTTCCATCAGTGATCAAAACTCCTCTTTTCATATTCATATTAGGGTCTCGCTCAGAAATTTTTGTCATTACACTAGGTCATGCAAAAAATTAGTCACTAATGGTAGTCCTATTCGAAAAACATCACTCTTCCCTAAATGTGATTGCTTGTTGGCATAGTTTCATATCTTATTGACTGTACATCATCCATAAAGTTAATTTTATCATGCCATTTGTATTAGTGATGAGGTCATCATGTCATCTTGAGATTCAGTCCTTCAAGGTCTCATTAGGTCTTTTAGGGTTTTTCAAGGTTTCATTAGGTCATTAGGGTTTTCATGGTTCAATAAAATTCCACTCCATTGCATAAAGCCAGCAAGTGTCAAAATGATTAGTAACCTCTCTTCACCATGTGAAGATGATTTGTGAAGAGAAATGCTTATTTCATCATGTAATTTTGAGTTCAAATGTAAATTTTTATATTTTCACTATGTAATTTTATGTTATTCAATTTGTAATAAGTTCATGACTCCCAAGCTACCAACTCAGAGTTCCACATGCCAAGCATCAAAATGTCAAATTCAAATGACAACTAGACTAGAAGATCTTTCCAATGAGCTATCATGAGCTCAATTTGGAGTTGAGGAAGGCCTCCAAAAGTTGCTTGCAAGAGTACACTGCATTTTTGCACCCCCATTTTTCACTTTTTGACCAATCTTGGGCGAATTGATTTTTGAGGGGCTATACTTGATCATTTTCATTGCTTGATAGGTCCATTATGTAGCCAGGAGAGAGATATTTCCAACGAGATCAAAAATGTATCTCCAGGAGTCTACAAAGATTCTGCTTTGCTTGGTGCTTACTATGGTCCATATCTTAGCCCTTCTGAGCCTAGATCATCGAGTGTTTGCATGTTCCAAGCATTGCGGGCCACCTACAAACAATCTGGTATGCCTTCACAAAAGACCACACCTTCACAAACTGTGGTTCCTAACTCAACCCAGTCTTCTAGTACTACTCCCCAAGGATCATTTCCTTCTGGTGGTGTCTCTCCTAACCCATTTCTGCCCGAAACCATTCCCCCAAGCCTTAACCATCTCAAAGCAGTTCCTCCAGGCCACTATCCTTTTGGTCAGATACCGTTCTTATTTCCACCACCTCGAGTTTATTCTACACTTGTCATGGCTACATCGAGTCTACCTAATATTACCTTGGGGATCCCAATCTCGTACATCAATCCTCCTGCAAACACCCTATCCAACCAATTTAAACCTTACAATTCTTTGATGTCGGTCCAACCTATTGTTCCTATCCATACCTTTGCTTCAATTACACAACAACCTTAATAGGATCCCACTCCTGTTGCGAAAGAATTTGCTGAGGGGGACAAAGCCCAGGAAAAGGGAACTAAAGACAAGCCACCCCCAACAAATCCAACTCCTCTTAAGCCTCCAAAACCTATTCCTGCTTGTGCTTTGTGTGATGTTGTCAGCCATGCCACTAGTGATTGTCCTGAACTCCCTCATGTTAAATATGTAGTCACTAATACCTTCCCTAATTCTAACATTCCTAAGGTCCATGTCACCTTACCTGAGTCAGCCAAGAAGAACAAATCATTATGCACAAATCACCCATGTGCTTTGTGTGATAATTATGGCCACTATTCTCATCATTGTCCCCATCTCAAAGATTTTCATGATACACTTCAAGTGCTTCATGAATTAGAGGTTACTTGTAGTGAGTCCACCCCTCCTCTACCTACGGATTCTGGTCCCACTCCTACATCGGAACATGAGGTCTCTCAAACACCCATTGTGATCCACCCCCCCGATGTCGAGATGACGGATAATACAGATCCTATTCTCTATATGTCACCATGTATGAGATCGATGCATTGGAACTCCCTTAATGTCTCCTGTGATTTTTTTGAACCTTCTTTTACAAACACCTCAGTCTAAACATCAGTAGATATTCCATATACTAGTCATATGCCTCCCAACCTTGACAATATGTATGTGAACCTTGTCTCTCATGAAGATGTTTCAAGTAGCTCTTCTCCATCATGTGGTCCTTCTTCCTCCAGTCTGCCCATATTCCATTCTGATGAAGACATCATGGAAGCTATGGCCACCCTAATTATCCTTGGGATGATATGAACCATCGCGCATACTTCCTTCCACAATGAACCCATAACCAATATGCAGTGGAATCCAAAGATTTAATTCATGGTGAAGTCGATTGGTTTAAAAATACCATTCTTGCACTAGATGATTTTGAAGAAGGAAATATGGCTAACATTTCCTCCACCATTAAAATTAATATTTCAAATAAACTGGGGATTGAAGAAAACATTATCTTGGGGGCACAGTGTACCTCAGAAGAAATTGATGCTTACACCATGTTATTCAAGGAATTCTGTGATGTTTTCACTTGATCTCATTTAAAAATGCTCGGAATTGATCCAACCATTGTTGAACATCACATCGACACTTGGCTCGATGCCATACCCATCTGCTAAAAGAAAAGGCTTATCTATCCTTCCAAATGTGAAGCTATTAAAGTTGAAATCGATAAGCTCAAGAAGGATGGTTTCATCTATCCCATTGAATACACCACATGGGTGTCCAATCCTATTCCTTTTCTCAATAAATATGGCACCATCCGTGTTTGAACTGATTTCCGTGATATGAAAAAAGCTTGTCCCAAAGACAACTTTCCCACACCCTTCATAGACCAGGTCATTTATGAGTGTGTGGGACATGAGGTTTTATCCTTTATGGATAGATTCTCAGGATATAAACATATACGTATCCATTATGCGAATCAGCTTAAAACCACTTTCATTATTATGTGGGGAAATTTCGCTTACAAGGTCATGCATTTCGGTTTAAAGAATGTTGGGGCCACTTTTGAGCATGCCATGTCCTAATTCTTTCATGAATTGGCTCATATTATCCTTTCATATCTCGAAAATCTCACCACTCGTTCCAAAATTCGGTTGCAACACCTTCATGATTTGAGTACCATGTTTCTACGATGTCGAAAGTATAACATGCACCTCAATCCCCTTAAGTGTGTCTTTTATGTTCTTACCAACCGAATTTTGGCTTCATTATGTCCAAATATGGTATCACTCTTGACTTCCTCAAAGTTCAAGCCATCCTTGAAATTCCTCCTCCTTGTACCCTTCGCCAGTTATAAAGCCTCCAAGGAAAGTATAACTTTCATCGTTAGTTTGTTCTTGACTCTACTACCATGAATCATGGGTTCCTTAGAATCCGTCGATATACCATTCCATTTGTTTGGGATGACCAAGCTTAATAGTATTTTGATGCCCTCAAACTTGCTCTCAATTCTAATCCCTTGATTAGTCCACCAAACTTTGAAAGGGATTTCATCTTGTACATCTCTGCATCCACCCATTTGGTTTTTGGGGTCCTCATACAAGAATATTCTGTAGGTATTGAGCATGTCATATACTATGTTAGTAAGAACCTTAACGGTCCCCCTATGTCCTACTCCCACGAAGAAAATTAGCATTGGTTTTCATGTTCTCTATTCAAAAGCTTCATCATTATATCCTTACATGTACCACCAAAGTTGTGACCAATTCCAGCCCCATGGATTTCTTGTTGAGTCGGTAGTTCATTAGTGGGAATTATGCCCATTGGATCATTATCCTTCAATAATTTGATCTTGAATTTGTCACACCCAAGAGTAAGAAAGGTTTAGCCCTTGTTGAACTCATTTATGAATTTCCCACTGGTGCGCCTGATCTGCCGGTAAATGATGATCTTCCAGATGAACACTTGTTTGCCATCACCTCAGATGATCCTTAGTATGTTGACATGCTTACCTATCTGTGAACCCAAAAATTATCCCCCAACCTAAATCATGATGATTGATGACATATTCAACATCACACCCCTCGATGCCTCCTCATCGGTGATGATCTTTGTCATTGTGGTGTCGATACTATCCTTCGTCATTGTCTCACACATGTTGAAGTTGAGAAAGTGTTCAATGCATGCCATCATGGTGCTTGTGATGGTCACCTCTTCGGAATGGCCACTTCCCATAAAATCATGTGTGTTAGATAATTTTGGCCTTCTCTCTTTAGCGATTTTATTGAGGCAGTCAAACATTGTCCCAATTGCTAGTTATACACCCCTAAGGCATGAGCTCCACCTGCTCCCTTCCATCCTATTGTCGCATTTGGTCCTTTCTATAAATGGGCTATTGACTTCATGGAGTGTCGACCCCCATCTGCTAATAACCATAAGTATATTATTGTGGCCATTGACTATTTTACCAAATGGGTTGAAGCCATGCCAACGTTCAATAACATCACGGCTACTGCAACCCTCTTCTTCTTTAATCATGTTATCACTTGATTTGTGGTTTCGAAACAATTGGTATCTAACCATGGACGAAATTTTGAAGATGAGATAGGGCGTGATCTATCCTCTATGTTGGGCTTTGAACACCAATGTTCATCATCTTATTACCCTCAAGGCAATGACCAAGTTGAAGTTGTCAACAAGATCCTTAAGACTATGCTTCAACAGATGGTGAATAAACACAAGACCAACTGGAATTTAATGCTCTTCCCTTCTTTGTGGGCCTATATAAATTCTGTCAAGACCGCCACCAGGTTCACTCCTTTCCACCAAGTTTTTGGAGAGGAGGTAGTTTTACCAATCGAGTGCGAAATCCCTTCCCTTCACCTTGTCGTCGAACTCCTCCCGGCAACAAAACCTTTAAAACAATGACTCATCATGCTTGAGTACACCACCAAAGGCCAATTTGTTGCATTGCAAACCATCGAAGAAACCAAAAAGTGCACCAAAACTCAGTGTGACTACAAATTCCACCCTCGCACCTTCTATGAAGGTAGCCTTGTCCTTGTGTATGACCAAGCTCATGATGTTCTGGGACATGGGAAGTTTGAACCATTATGGCTATGGCCTTATATCATCCATAAGTGTTTGGGCAAGGGGAAATACCTTTTAGAGTATACAGAAGGAGAAATCGTTCCCAATCCTCGAAATACACTCTACCCCAAGAAAGTTTACCCATAGAATTTCCCATTGAAATGTGTGTATATCTTTCTTTATTGTTGCATTTAGGTAGTTTTCATCCCCCACATTATTACACATTGTATTCTTGCGTCTTTCACATGGATCCATCATCCACACCTTATATCAGTGTTGCTGATGGTGCAAGTCACTTCACTAGGAATATAGCCTCGACAACTTGGGCCATTTTCACCCCCATGCATTCGTTAGTCCACTCCAACAAAGTTTGCATTGGATCTACCTCCAATAACCAAGACGAATATGATACTATGATAGGTTTGTTAGTCGATGCCCTTGACCATCGCATCCTTCACCTTCATGTTTGTCTCGATTCCTTGCTGCTTGTTGTGCAATTAAATGGTGTTTATCGTGTGCATAATCCTGTCCTATTAAAAAAATATCTACAAGTTAATATTTTGGAACGTGAGTTTGAATCCATTTCATTCGATCATGTTCCTAGAGCCCAAAATCACTATGTAGATACCATTGCCAATAAAATTCTAAATTGGCATTTATCACATGTAAGAAGACATCCATAAAAAAATGGCGAACCACAATCATAAAAAAGAAATGCATAATGATAAATATGTATCGTAATACAGTGTTTTGATTCCACTACTCTAAATAAATCGAACATGCTCATTCACATGTTATCATAAAAAAAATGGGGACCCACATGTCCCTATGCCTAATCACTATGATCTGGAGGCCCTCGAGCCAACAACTCCATTCCTCCAACTCGTAGATCTTGTATTTCTTGACTGACCATAGAAATGTGCCGCATGATGCCTCTCCACTCTGAGGGAAGACCAGTGCACTCATCTGTATATTGATATTCTAGCTCATGCCACCCTTGCTCTGTCACCTCAGTCAATAATACGTCACATTTGCATTGGAGATCCTCCATTAGAGCATCACCACCTGGTCTCTGTTATGATGAGGTACCACCCTAATATGAAGCCCCTAGTGCTATGACTTGTCCTTTGTATCCTACCGGCCTCACCGATGCGATATTTGCGTAGCACAAATTTTATAAATTGGTAACACATACATATATTTCTTAAATTAGAAATGCATAAAATGTATAACAACTTTCACTTACCATCTAGGCCCCATGCTTGTTCGGGTGGAAGTGGTAAGTTAGGATCACCTTGATAGTTCATGCCATTGTATGGATAGTCGTTTATGTATAGTGGCATATGGTCCCAATGAGCAAACAAATCAGGCCGGAACACTTGTCCGACTCCCCCTCCACCTTGTCTCAGTATCTGCCCCTAGTGGCACATCCTGGGCTCTTGTGGGCCCCCATCACAAATCTGAACATGAGGTCGAATAATGGGGATCTTCTCAAAGAAGAGTGAGCATAAAACTATCCCAAATGAATAGTTATCATTGGTCCTCTGTCTGCGTAATTTCAGTTTTCATTTCAACAACAACAACATCATCTGGTCCCACCCATAGTAGATCCCTCCTAGTACACTCTCCACCAACATCATCTGCCCTCCAGTGATATGGTGGAAGGCATGACTATCCCGGATCCGTAACGCAGTTGCGGTTGTAGCTCGTGTCTCTAGCCTCTCCAAGTCATTGATTTTTATGGTCATTCCCTTTGCACGACTCCCTGGTACACAGTGACGATCCACAAATCATATATATATGCCTCCCACGAGGCAGCATTGGATGTATCTCCCCTACCACCCCCAAGAGGGGAAATCCTGTCAAACAATATATGTCTTGGATTGTGATCTTGATCCTATGCCCTTTTACTACAAAGGACTCCTGATCTGGGTCCCAGTAACTCACTATCCTCAACATCAAGGGCTCACCAACCCTCATCATAGGGTTCTCTAAGAATTTCAGCACACCATATTGTGCCAACACCCTTCTCATTGCTTGATTCCCCTATATCTCAACGCAGAGGGACTCCAAATCTCATTCTCGCCATGATACCTTCAGTCTAGAGTCAAGGCATGCATGTCCATTACTTAGCTTTACCTCCTAGCTAACCACCAATCTTGCTCATCCTCTCAGCCCAGAACATAGTTTTTTCCCTCAAAACAGCGTTGGACACACTTGTGGGCCCAATTCCAACACTCCAAAGTGCATGTTAGGCCCCCAAAAGTGTGTTGCAACCATGAGGATGAGAAGGGCCCCCCCACAGAGAGCTGAAGCCCTAATATGAAAATCTAATCCACCAAAAATGATGAGTAAGGTTATGCCACCTACCTCCAACTTGCAAATCTTGATTCCGACAGTTAGATTTTATGCTACAATCTCCACAAGATTTAGGGCCTTCTCCTCCTCTCCAAATTATCTAGAGCTCACTGTGAAAATGAATTGAATTTGGAGGCCAAAAGCCCTTTTATAGGATAAACCCTAGTTTTTCTGTCACCCATTACTACCAAACCATAGCTCTGTTTGACAAAACGTCAACACTGTTGGAAATCTATCAATGAGTTCTATAATGGGTCTCTCTTTGTTTTTGGTAATGTGACACTTCACCAGGAAGCCATTTTTTCCATGAGGTGTCACTTTGCCACCTCTTAAAACCAAATTTTCATTTGAGCCACCCATACTCTGGTACCACTTTACCTTTGCACTAGTTGACTCACATGTCAATTTTTGTCATGAGTAACCTTCACTGAGATATTCATTATAACAATGAGATTATTGTTTCTACACCATAGCTTCCCTTTCACTTAGATCATTGTTGCATTCTTACTGAGATCATCTTCATGTCAGTGAGGTCTTCATACTGATATGTATATGTATACATATGAGAGTTGCACCTTGTCTTCACCAAGATTATGATCGCCATCATGATCATGACTATATTGAGATCATTTCAGAGTGTATGTCGAGACATGTAGACAGAGACATAGTGTCATTATGTAATCACCAAGATCCTCATCATTCAATACTGTGACTATGTCTGTCGAGAGTGTATTTTTTGGAGATCATAATCACTCAGTTGCCAAGATCGTGGCTGCGTTGTTACTTGTATTGAGATCTGCATCATCAATTCAAGATCACGACCATGATCAAGTTCATGACTATGTCTGGAAGTATGACGAGACAGAGATGTCCTTATCACAAATAAACCAAGACTTATGACAACATCTAGATGTGTGTCGAGATAGAGTGAGTTACTATAGGATCACCGAGATCCTTCTTATCACAACAATGCTTAACCTATGACTGTCTAGATAACATGTCGAGAGTGTTACCACAGAGAAGGTCACACTGTGATTTCTTCCACAATTTCAGAGATGTCCAAGAATGTGTCTCACTGTGCCCATCCAAAAGCTACAAAAATGTATGCGAAGATCGCAAAGAATCCAAATTCTATGTCCACGATATTTCAGAGGAATCTATGTTTCAATTGTCTCTCTTTTGCACAGACCCTCTTGGATATATAAAGTGGTTTCGTTCTCCATAATAAGCCAACTTGAACCATTGAATAGGTGTGTCATTTATGCAAGTCAACATGACTGATTTTACTTCGTTTTGTTGGCCGACATCAAAGGACCCATCCCACGGAGGGGGACTTACATACCCATCTGTAGATATCCTTCATCAGGTGTTTTTAATAAAATATTTATTCAATTAAAGTCTTTCCATTTTGGTTATTTCATTGGATATTTTTTCTTTTGCTTTATGTTATGGATCGTCTACACTTTTGTTGCAGGTTTTCCATTTTTATTGCAGATCTGAATTGCTAATAGCCATCAACTTGTTGTTAGGGTCACTTGTCACCTAGTGACTTAAGTGAAATGTTTTTGTTACACCTTCCAAGAAATTTCACACTAACACAAAAGTCTGGTGAAAAGTTGCATAACAACCAAGAGGCATCAATTGTGATCGATGTGGCCCAAAGGATCCCCAAAATACACGTTGCATTGGATAATAGGTAGGAAAACCAACAAGAAACAATCATTCAAATGGAAGGTATGGTAAAAAACTCTCCAGGTTTAATTTTAATTGACCCAAGATATAATTGCAGCTATATTAGCCCTAACATCATAGAAAAATGTGAATTTTTGAAGAAAATCCATGAAGAATCATGCCTTTTTTAGCTAGCCATTGGGATAAAGAGGAGGCTAATAGAGATTATTGAGTCTTGCCTTGTACAAATTAGGGGAATCATTACAATAGTTAAATTGAATTTGTTTCCATTAAGATTGTATGACATTCTGTTTGGCATGGATTGGCTAGCAATCCATAGAACCAAGCTCGATTGCTACAATAAGGTGTTGGAATGTTTGAGTCAGCGATGAGGGTGACCCAATAATATTGTAGGGAATCAAAAGCCCGATAACACTTAGAGTGATGTTAATAGTGCAAGTAAAGCACTACATTAGGAAGGGTTGTGCCCTTTATGCCATTCAAATCTCAAAGGAGAAGGAGGTCAACTCAGATCCCTTTGCAAATTATTTGGTATTGAACTAGTATAGCGATGTATTTCCACAAGAATTTTTAGGAATTTATCCCAATAGGGAGATTGAATTCATAATTGAGTTGATTCTAAGAACAAGACTAGCAACAAAATACCCCTATTGCATGAGCACACCTGAGATCATGGGATTAAAGTTACAACTGAAGAAATTAATGGAAAAAGGGTATAGACCTCACCATGGGGATCCCCTGCACCTTTTTTAAGAAGAAGGATGGAACACTCCATTGAATTTAGGTAGTTAAACAAATCCTCTGTGAATAATAAGTACCAATTTCCTAGAATTGATGATTTTTTCACCAATTGAGAGGGGCTACTGTGTTTTCCAAGATCAATTTGAGGACAAGATACTAGTAGGTCAAAATCAAGGAAGAGGACATTCACAAGATGATGTTCAAAATGAGGTATGGAAACTGTGAATTCACTATAGTTCCATTTGGGCTTACAAACACTCCAACAATTTTTATGTTCCTTGTGAACAATGTGCTTAGGACAAACTTGGAAAAATTGTGTTGGTATTTGTGGATGATATATTGGTGTATTCAAAGAATGAAAAGAAGCATGAAGACCACCCGAGGGTTTTGTTACAATTTCTTAGAGAGCACAAATTATATGCCAAGATTAACAAGTGCAAGTTATTTCAAATTCAGGTTCATTACTTGGGTCATGTAACCTCAAGAGACAAAGTGGTTGTGGATCCATAAAATATCAAAGAAATAATAGATTGGCCCACGACCCAGAATGTGATAGAGTTCAGATCATTTATGGGGTTGGATAGTTATTAAAGAAGGTTCATATGAAACTTCTAAAAAATTGGGCATCCCATCACTGTTTTACAAAGAAAAGAAGTGGCATTCGAGTGGTGTCTTGAATGTGAAACTAGTTTTGAACAATTGGAAAATTTACTTACCTGTGCACCTATCTTAAGAATAACTTACCTAGAAAAGGATTTTTTGTTTGCACTAATGCCTTTAAGGAAAGACTTCGTGGAGTCTTGATGTAGGAATTCCATGTAATATGTTGTGAATCTAGGTAGATGAATGAGCATGAAAGGAATTATTTCACTCATTACTTAGAGCTAGAAGCCATTGTGCACACACTAAAAATGTGGAGGCATTACCTATTGGGAAGGAGGTTTGTGTTAATGAATGATCATGTTGGTATGAAATACGTGTTTGACTAGTCTAAGGTGAATGCCAGACAAGCCAGATGGTTGGCTTTGATCAGTGAATTTGACTTTGAGATTAAGCACATCAAAGGAAAAGATAATAGGGTGGTAGATTCACCTGAGTAGAAGTTTGAAAGAAGTTCACCTAATATCCATAGGAACTTTCTCCTCTGACATCAAGGAGAGGATTAAAGAAAGGTTGATAAGTGATGAAAATTACCAACATGTGAAGAATTATTGGAAGAAAAAACCATGTGGGTTATTAAGTAGAATATAATAGCTCAACAATGATGGAATAATAATATTCAAGAATGGGAAATATGTGCCCAATGCTAAGGATTTAAGGAAGCTTATCATGGATGTATTCCTTAAAACATTTTACTTGGGTCATCCTGGATATCAAAAGATGATGACAACCATAAAGAGGAAATATTTTTGGTATGGAATGAAGAAATATATTATTGAATACCTTATAAAATGTTTGGAATATCAACAAGTAAAGGTAGAGTGTAGGCACCCAGTTGGACTACTGCAACCAATACCAGTTTCAGAATGGAAATGGAATGTCATATCCATGGAATTCATTACAAGTTTGACAAAAAAAGATTAAAAAACATGATTCCATCATGATGGTAGTGGAAAAATTGAGGAAGGTGGCTCACTTTATAGCCATTAAAAGTACTCATAAAGCAATTGATATAGCCCATATTTTCATGAAAGAGATATTTTGGTTGCATGGAATACCTAAAAAGACACTATCGAACAAGGATGCTAATTTCACTTAGAACTTATGGAAATCCTTGTTTTTTAGTTTTGGAACCCATTTGGATTTCAACACTGCATGCCATCCTCAGAATGATGTTCAAACAAAGAGAGTAAATAGAATACTAGAAGACATGTTGAGGATGTACGGATGCATCAAGCGAGAAAGTGGCAAGACTACCTTCCATTGGTAGAATTTGCATACAACAATGGTTATAAAAAATCATTGGGAATGAGTCGCTTTGGGGCACTTTATTGAATAAAATATAATACCCCTATTAGTCAGGATGATCCAATAAATAGAATGATTGTTGGCCCATACTTGCTGAAAGAATTGGAGAAGGAGGCAATAAATATCATGAAAAATTTAAAGACATCCATGGATAGGCAGAAAAGTTATGCAAAATAATAGAGAAGTCACAAATAGTTTCAAGTGAGAGAGCATGTCTATCTCCGTTTTAACCCAAAGAAAATCTCATTAAGAATGAGATCATGTGCCAAGTTGGCACCTAGATATTGCAAATCATTTCAGAGCTTGGAAAGGGTGGGGCCAATGGCCTACAGATTGGCCTTGCCATCCATAGTGAAACTCACAATGTATTTCATGTTTCCTTTCTTAAGAGATGTGTTGATGACACTAACCATGTTTTTGATTGGTTTGTGTTATAGGTGGAACCAGAGGGAGAGTTCCAACAAGAACCACTATGCATCTTGGATCAGAGGCAAATCATACTTTGGAATAGAACAATAGAGTAGGTCAAGGTGCAATGGAAGCACTTTGGACCTGATGAATCCAGTTTGGAGATGGATGGAAAAATAAGGGCGCAATACCCATGTTTTTTTTGCCGAATAAAGAAGATGTAAGAGATGTGTATAAAGGTAATTTTATTTTTGTTTATTTTCTATGCTAATAAGAACACTAAGGACTGTGGTGGTCGGGTTTATGACACACTTGGTACATTTCCCTTTATTTTTGTAATGTAATGACGTAATGGAATGAAGTGTGGGACCATAGATCCATGATCTAAGATGGAAGATGAAAGATAAACCATGTGGGGTTAGCTATCAACTTAGAAATTAATTTTATGGTGCAAATAATGAGAAAAAGAAAAGGAAAAGTCCAAGAGGAACATGAAGGGACCCCTGAGGAAATGATAAAAAGGTAAATGCAAAAAAATGTAGGGATTGGACCTCTTCTTAGTGGAGGTCATGAGTAAATCTAGAGAGAGCTTTGAGGTGAGGGATTGGGATTCCTTGAAAGAGAAAATCGTGACTAGAAGAGTAGAAGGATGAAGAGGAAATAAAATGAATTTTTTCTAAGGGACTGGCTGAGAAACCACATTGGGTGCTTTCTAGGGCTTATAAACCACATTTAAAAGGCTTCTTGTCGTGGGTTGATAAACCACTCATTTAGCATTTAAAAAAGTTAATAAAATACTCAGGGTGTGTTAGCACAATTTATTGTGTAAATTAAGACATGTATTTTACTATCAATCCATGCTGGTAATCTTAGAAGCAAACCAAAATTTATGGATTTTTGGATAAGAACTAATATAGAAAGTAGTTATGAGAACAAAAGTTCATATTAAAAATATAAATAATTCTACATAACTAAGAAAAAACATTTAAGTCTATTTCATAAAAGCATGTATTATTGGTCAATGAAATTAGACTATTTTAGAAAAACAAGGAAGAGGCTCTTTCAAAGAGACCTGGTTGTCCTCCCTCAACAATTCTATAATGACATTTCCAATATCTAAGTAAGCATAAAAGAATGTAATGAAAGAATAAGAACTTAATCTAAGAAAGCTTGAAAGAAGTGAATCTTGTTCAATCTTAGTCCTAGCTCACGGAGAAGAGGCTCTTTTCTAAGAGACCTGGTTGTCCTTCCACATTCAAGATAATCACTAAAAGGAAGCAATATTCACTTAACACATGCCATAAAATGAATTCACATTAAAGATATTTACAAATATTTACATCAAATAAATATAATAAACATGGAGAATCAAACTAGCATATGCACAAATATGAACATCATACAACCATGTTTATTTAGCTTGGTATGGGGGCCCTCCAATCTTGTTGGTACACTGATAGAATAATCATCTAAAACAAATAATTCACTCCAACAAACACAAATACATCATGAAACAAAAGCTCTATATTCAATTATCTCAAAATAATAAGTTTTTCCACATACCCTAACTATAAATACCTCTCTTTAAATAGGCAAAATAATAACCATATAAGCTAAAAATTCTGAAACAACCATCATTAATTTTATCCCACTTCACAAGGTCAAATCCATCCTTTAGTTACAAGAAATCTAGAAAAATTCCAAAAAATCCTAAAACTGCCCCTTTTTAATAGGGATTTCTGGGTGACAGTGGTGAGCACCAGTATTGCAGCAATAATGCTGCAACTCTTGGGCTACCTACTTTACTCTTATCAACCCGGTAGTTCGTAACAAACTTGGAAGCGACGGTGCTATATGCTCAAGTACTAGTTCTTACTGCAGGTTGTCACTTGGTCAGTCGGCGCAAGATCATTAGGAGCTCAAGCCAACTTCTATGGATTCTAGAAGAAGCTCTATATGCGATAAAAGGAGAGAAATACTACTCTATAGATATTACTCTAACTGCAGAAAGGAGAAAGACTGAAATGTAAAGCAAACCAAGTAAATCCTAATTAACCAACTAATCCTACTTTTTCCAAAAGCACTATGGGAGCCATGAAAAGAAAGCCATTACCTACTCAAGGAAGTAAACAATATCTAACTAAACTATTTCTCGAAGTAAATGAGCAAAAAACATCTTTTTTCATTTTCATGTATTTTTATGTGAATTTGACATGTATGTAATTTATTGTTTGTGAATGTGGTAGCAAATAGGTGGTGTTGAAGGGAAATTTTGGGACTTGAAAGGATGTAGGATGGTGTGGTTGGGTCCTAGGAGGTCTCAAGTGGCCTTTTGGAGGCTTTTCCCACACTTGGCCTTCAAAAGAAAGCCTATAGGAAAATCTACAGGAGGACATAGGAAATCTACAGGAGGAAAAACAATGTTCTACAGGAGGCCTACAGGAGGAGGTTGAGAGCAATTTTCACTGTTTTGAAGGTGTGGGAGTGGATGGAAAAGGTAAATGAAGGTTGGAATGAAGTGTTAGGGCACCTAAGGTCTACCAAGAATCATTAGGAGAGAGAAAGATGATTGGATTTGCTCAAGGAGAGAGGAAGCAATTCTATGGAAAATGCAGGAAACTAAGGCAGAATTGAGGGGAGACTTGGGAGAGCTATAGGGCATGGATCAGATGGAGGATAGGATGGCTGATAGGCTGACCTACTACTAGAAGATATTTTCTGCATAAACAACTGACAATCAACCAATGAGATTAAGGAAGCAATGAAATAAGTGCATCTAGAAAAAACAGAGTTTTGCATCAAACTAGTCTAAACTATGATCTATGAAAGGAAATGCTAAGGAATGCTACAAGAAAGGAAAGCATGAAAGAAGACTATTGTAAATAAAGAAGTGAGCATGATGAAGAAGTTTTGAAGCAAAGAAAACTAGACTATTAACCAACCAAAAAGCTGCAAACACTAGAATTCTTATGAATGAGGGAGATCTGTGTTTTTAAGGTAGCAAGAGGGTCTTTGCCTCAAATCATGGTCCCAAAGGGGGGAAGAGAGGCCAAGGAACTGTTGCTAGCCTTTTTAATATTTTCTTTATCACTGCTTAACCTGCTATAGAAAGCACAAATGAAAGCAAACTACTGAATCATCAAAAGCAACCTATTCTTAACCATAAAATAAATTCATCTAACAACAACCTAATCTACAAACTGAAATAAAACATACAAATACAAGTAAAGAGGAGCTTGGCTGTTTGGATTGAGCCCTAACCCAAGAGCTTCAGCCCTTTGAGGTAACTCAGTGCTATCTAAAAAATGATTCCATCTTTATTTCCAAAATAATAACAAGATTACATGGAACTGTCAAAATAATAAGCTCAAAGTTGAGCAGAGTTTACATAAGCAAGAGTACAACAAAATCCAACAAAAATCTGACCCTAGTGAGGCCCTAAGTCTCTCTACTTATAAAAATGAAGCTACCAATAGCTTCCTTAAAATCAGGGAGGCTTGGCTCCCAAAACTTGAGATAATCATCAGTCATCCTCCACTTGCTCGGTTGCCTTCTAGTGCATGACTTGGCTGCTTGTACTCCGAGCTGAATGAAGGGGAATTAGAAATGAGGAGTAATAAATGAGGGCGATTCCCTCCTATAAGTCCTCTCCTTTGTCAACTTCAAGTTATTTCTGCCATTTGTCCACTGGATCCTTGACATTGACCTCAAAAATCATCAATAATCTGCATTAAACACATGTTAGACCACATGGCATCATAACTAACTCAAATCACTCTATAAGCATAAATATAATCAGAAAATCATACAATAAGCTAAGAGAATGGTTGATTTGACTAGGTTAGGAGGTAAAATGAGCCCATATAATTACCCATTTATGAGGCTCATCATCACCCCCTACTGAAAGTGTTGCTCATCCTCTGAGCAACTTAGTCCATCTCCTCATATTTTATGGCCCTGGTGGCCTCCCTAGCATCCCATGCTTCTGATGTGGTCTCTTCTTCCTTGTCATAGAATCCTACCTTCCTGTCTATCTCTTCCCACTGCTCCTGCTCTTCTTCTTCTCTTCTGCCTTCCAGCATGCCTAGCAACAATGGGTGACTCAATTTGAGGCCAATCCAATTGACCTTCAGCCTATGCATGGAGCGTTTATAAATTGGCACTCTACTTAATGCCTCCTTCATCCTCATTGGGAATGATATTCCCTGATTTGCAAACTGTGTGGTAAGGTTTTCCATCTCCTCATGCATGCATGCACACAGTCATCCCCAAGTAGCCTTTCCATATCCTCAAAGTGTGCAATGGCTTGTGCCTGATCACTTATATATCGGGGGGCAATTTGAGGATTATTGGCAAGTAGGTTATGTGTGCTGATGAGTGCCATGGGGTCTGATGGCTCAAATTTGATCATTAATTGCTCATTCTACTCCTTTATAATCAAGCTTCTTATTTCTGCTGCCCTTAACTCTTCATGGTTCATCCATGAGGCCATTGCCATTAGTTGCAGGTCCCCTAGCCTGGCATTGGGGTCTCACACATTCATGTCTGTGAGGGCCATGTTATGTAGGTAGAATTCTACCATCTTTGCCTTATCTTCTGATGTGCTTTGGTCACACAGGTCCATAAACTGCCTGTAATCTTGGAAATACATTGTGCCTCTTTGTGCCAAAGTCTTTATCTGAAATTGCAATCATTTTTCCTTGAGATACAGGCCATAGGATTTTGCTGGTGTTCTACATTGCAATGCCTCCATGGACCAGCTGGCCATGCATGCCAGTTGGTTATCTTTCTATTGCAGCTACCTCCTTAGCAATTCATTTTCAGTTTCAAGGTGGTTTCTTGTAATTTCTTCTCTGTGTCTGATAGCACTCAACTCTCTGCCCATTTCTATGAGTTTGTTCTCCATATGGTCAATATCCTCAACTCCTTTGGATTTTTCTATTTGCATCCACCTATGTGTTCTTATCCTCTCTTTCTCTAATTCAAAGAATAATGGAATTGCAAATTTTTGTGGAATTATTCTTCCCCCCTCAAGAAGATTGTAGTAGGAGCCAAGACTGGGCTGGGGATCAGGTTCTTGTAGCTCTGTTTCTTCCTCCTTTCCCTGTGGTTGTCCTTCTATCCTTTTCTCAAGCTTTTGGGTCTCCTGTAGTTTTGACAGTGTCTCCTATAGAACTGTCTGTGCCTCCTGTAGGATTGTTTTTGGGTCTTGTAGTTCTACCTTTTCTTTCCATGTGGGAGATCTAGGAGTCCCCCTTTCATATGTGATAGGTGCCTTAGAAGGGGATTCCTTTCCTTGGGCAGAGGGTGAATTTCCAATTATAATTTTCACTTTTGAAGAAGGCTGGGGTTTCCCTGTTTTGATTCTTGTGCTCTTCCTAGCCCTGAAATACGTGGAGGCCTGCCTTTTCCTCTTTTGCTTTGGCTTGATGGGTGTACTGAGGGTAGTGAGAGTAGCTGCTACCTCTCTTTCTAGAGTTTCAGGGGACACCTCTCCTTGTTCTATCTTTTCTACCCCTTTTTCTCCTCCTTTTGCCTCTTTTTCTGTCTTTGTTTTCTCTGTTTCTTCCTGCTCTGTTTCTTCAGCTTTCTCTTCCTCTATCTTAGTTTCTTCCTCCTTCCCTTCTTGTTCTGCTAAGTCACCATTTTCTTCACCTTCTCCGCCTTGCTGCTCTTCCTCCTCACTGCCAGTAGGACTAATATCATAGGTTAGGGTCTTTATGTCATCCTTAACTGTCATGTTTCGGAATATTTCCCATGCTATAGGGAGTGTAAATGTATGGAGGGATTCTTCCACTAAAATTTTGATTAACCCATGGTGAGGTAGCTGCTCTGAATTTCCTGCTTGAACTTTAGTGCTGGAGTCAATGAGAGACTGCAGGAGGAAGTAGGGGATGCTGAGCTTCTGAGGGGCTGGAGTGTCCATGCCATACCTTAATTCATGAAGGATTCTAAAATGGTAACCATAGACAATGATGTACCTCCCCTCACAGGAAATATATTTGATTATTTGGTAGCTAACCTCATCCCAAGGATATGGTATTCTAGCCCTTCTAATGCCATTTTTTTCCTCTACAAAGGTTTCATTGTTTTGGAAGAATTTTTTCTTAGTAGCCTGGCCAATTGGTTTTTCATCCTTACTCCAAGGCAATCCAAGAGGAATGGTAGTGACCTTGCTGATAAATTCAGGGGTTGTCTCCATGGAAATATCTCTAAAGGTGACAATGGCATGTGTTCTGGTGAGGGACCAAAGAGTGGGCAAATTCTTGAGCAATTTCCTCATCAAACCCTCGAAATTTCTCAAAAAAGTTCATCCGATTTGCTCTTGTGAATATGTCCATACTTGGGGATGTGCATGGAGCCTGGAGGAGTTGGTGGACTCCTTCCTCATAAAACCTCCTATCATTTTGTTTATGCTTCTTTGGGAAACCAAATGTGGAGATGGAGACAACAATTTTTGAAGAAAAACAAACTGTGTTTTTTTTAAGAAATAAGCAGATTTTTTTTTTTATTTCCTCCACCTAAAGGCTTGATTTCACCCTCGAATTTAAACCATTGCTTGCATATTTTGATATTGAATGGGAGTGTGCATGGAACCTACCTCCTCAGCCTGAGAATCGTGCTAAAACCCGTGTTTTCTCCCTTCAAAACAACTCACTGGCCCTCTTATAGAAGACTGTTGTCCCTCCTGTAGAATCCCTGTAGGTGCTCCTGTAGAACCTGTAAGTGCTCCTGTAGAAAATGCTGAGAGTAGGAATATGGGAAAGATTAATGGAGAATGATGGTTATGAGGCTGTGGGGGCACGAGGAGATTGCAGGAGCGGATTTTCGAGGAGAGAATGAAGGAAAAGGTGGTGAGAGTGCTCGGGGAGGAGTACTTATTACTTTTTATGGATATTTCTAGTGATGGAGGGTGAGCTAGCAAAGTGTACGTTGGCCATATTCGGACCATTGGTCCCCACCTACCTTGTCATCATGGCCCCTTCCTCGTAATCATCCCTCATGATTGCATCGGAGTTCACACTTCCTCCACTACCTGTCCTTGACATCTTTCTTGAGTTGACTGTGCGCACGTGTGGGTGACATCTTCGGATGAGTGGAGTCAAATAGATGAAGGTGGCCAAGTTAATTGGCCACCTTTCCTTCATTCAACCTGAACATCTCGTTGCTGTTGCATGCTTTCTAATTACACAGATGCTAACAGAGGAGCGGGTTAGTTACTTACCTGAGATCCGAATGCATTTGTTGTGAGGTGCTGTGGCTCTCTCTCTCTCTTTTGCATGCATTTGTTTCTTTTGTTGCATACTATCTGCTTGCTGATGTGTGGCCGTGCCTTGTTCAGGTTCTTCTCTGGTTGGATCTGAGCTTCAGGTGTCTTCTTCAACCTTCATATTTGCACCCTCTTGCTACTGATGCTAGATTTTAATGGGATCAGCTGCTACAAGAATTCCTACAGGAGCTCCTATAGCTGCTTCTCCCCTTGAAACTTCAGCTTCTTTCTATGCTTGGAGCTATGAGGATGATGCCAAAGATGTAGATAGATATGGAGAGGTAATAGGTAGGCTTCAGGTGAGGTGGATGGTGTTGTTTCCTTTCTTATTTTTTGTTTTTTTTTTTTTTCCTAAAAAACTGTTTTTTCTGTGTTTTTCTTGGACAGGAAGAAGAATGATGCTTGGGATGTGATGCAGGCTTGGAAATGATGGCAAGGAGGTTTGAAGACTGTAGGAGGATTTATAGATTTTTTATGAAGCTTCCCTGTCCCTCAAACTGCCTTTTATATCCATTTCTGGCTCTCTATAATTCCTACAGGAGCCTCCTGTAGAAAACACAGTTTTTGAAAAAGAAGCACAGTGAGGTGAAAAAAATGCCAAGAATGATGGAGAAAGGTGTGGGAAGGTAGGATAGGTGTTGGTGTTGGTTTCAGGGCTCCCTTGGCACCTTCTACTACTTCCTGTAGTCCTCCTACAAACCTGTAATGCAACTGAAAATTCATTTTTCTTTTTTATTTATTTTTATTTATTTTTGAAAACAACTAGGGTGCCTCAGGGAGGTTTTCACCCTAATTGCCTGCCTTGGGCACCTCCAAGGGAGGTTTTCACCCAGGGATCTTATTTTTCTCTCTTCTTTTTTTGACATCACTGGGCCGCCTCAGAAGAGGTTTTCAACCCAATGATGGGACTCAAGCGCCTCATGGAGGTTTTCACTTGAGTCCTTATTTTTTATTTTTTATTTTTCTTCAGTGAGTGGGTGAAGTGGAGGCTAAGACATGCTCCACTACCATCACTGTCTTATTCAAATCTTCAATGAACTCTTGCTTGGAGAGGGGTTTCTTGTAGACTTTCAACCGATGTCCATTGACAAGCATGGGGATGGCTTCATCATCAATGGTTCTGATCAGAACTGAACCATTGTCATTGCATTTCTCCACAGTGTAGGGTCCCAGCCATCTTGTCCTTAGCTTGCCCTTGAAATATTTATATCTTGAATCATAGAGTAGTGCCCAATCTCCCTCTTGGAATTGCTTCTCCTTGATATTTTTGTCATGCCATATCTTTCTCTGAAGCTGAACTACCTCTGTATGGAGAAGGGCCTACATTCTATGTTCATCCAATCCATTGAGCTGAAGTAATCTTTCTTTTTGTGCATGGCTGAGGTCTAGGTCCAGCTGAGCTGCCATCCTTAGGGTATTGAATTCAAATTCTATTGAAAACAAAGCCTTCTTCCCATAGACCAGTTCATAGGGTGTGAACCCTGTAGTGGTCTTCCATGTTGTGTTGTAGGCCCAAGTGGCCTCAACTAATCTGTCCGCCCAATCTTTTCTGCTGCTGCTCACTACCTTTGTCAGGATCCCTTCCAATGCTCTGTTAGTGACCTCCACCTGCCCATTGGCTTGTGGATGGTAAGGGGTGGAAGTCCTGTGCTTGATTCTATGATGTGTGAGTAGGTCTTCAATCAAATTGGAAGTAAACTGACTACCTTGATCTGTGACCAACTCTCTTGGATACCCAAACTTGTAGAATATGTTTTCTCTAAAAAATTCAGCTACTTTTTCTTCTATCGCTGCTTTGATTTCTTTTGTCTCTACCCACTTTGTCAGGTAATCGGTGCACACAATGATGTATTATTTCTGCTTTGAAGGAGGGCTGATAGGACCCACAAAGTCCATGCCCAACTTCTCAAATGGCTCAAAGGTCACTTGAGGTTGCATGGGCATCTCATCCTTTGGAGTAGATTTCCCCATCCTCTGACACCTATCACACTGGCTAGTGTATCTCCTCACATCCTGATGAAGAGTGGGCCAATAGTAGCCTGCTTGCAGTATCTTGAAGGCAGTTCTTTTTGTTGAAAAATTACCTCCACAAGGCCCATCATGACAGGTCAGGAGGATGTCAAAGACTTCCTCCTCCCTGACACATCTTCTCAAGATTTGATTTGGGCCAAGTTTGAAGAGATTGCCCCCAATCTAGGTGAAAGGGGTGCTTTTCCTTACTATCTTGCTCTTCTATTTTGAGCATAGGTGTGGTGCGAACTGTGCTGAAATCAAGTAGTTTGCTATATCAAAAAACCATGGAGAGAGTATTGAGATAAAAAATAGGTGTTCATCTAGCATTTGGTTATCCACCATTCCTTTCTTCACCTGCAAGTAAATTTACTCTAGATAGAAAGTCAGCAACAACATTTTCTTTACCAGGCTTATCAATAATGGTCAAATCAAACTGTTGCAGTAAAAGAAACCATCTAATAATTCGAGCATTGACCGGTTTGTTCATTAAATATCTAATTGCAGCATGATCAGTGTGCACAAAGGTTTGATAGCCTGTGATATAATGTCTGAATTTGTTTAAGGAATGCACGACAACCAGGAGTTCCTTCTTAGTCAATGTATAGTTTAACTCAACCTTTGACAAGTTTTTGCTTATAAATTATATGGCATAAGGTAAATTTTCATCAAGTTGTCTGAAGGCTACTCTTATTACTTTTTTCGAGGCATCTATGTGAATGTGGAAAGGTAGGGCCCAGTTTGGGCCTCTCAGAATTGGGGCAGTCACGAGCTTGCTCTTCAAGGTATCTAGGGCTTCTTGATAGTTTTTCAACCATATAAACTCGACATCTTTACCTAAGAGGCCAAACAAAGGAGAGGCTATCTTGTTGAAATCTTTAATGAATCTCTGGTAATACCCATCTAAGCCTAGGAAACTTTTGACATCTCTCACCTTTTGAGGAGGTGGGACCCTTTGGATGATGGCAATTTTGTTGGGGTCTACCTGCAGTCCTTGTTGAGATATTGCATGACCTAGCACGATTCCTTCAGTCATAAAAAATTCACATTTTTTCGGACTGAGGGACAGGTTCATCTCAATACACTTGTCTAGAACTTTTCCTAGATTAGATAAGGCTTCCTGAAAGTCAGAGCCATAAGGAGTAAAGTCATCCACGTATATTTCTACTGCATCATGAACTAATTTAGAGAATATACTCAATACCGCTCTTTGGAAAGTGGCGGGAGTGTTACATAAACCAAAAGGAAGGACCCGGTATGCAAAGGTACCCCAAGGACAAGTGAAAGTGGTCTTATCTTGGTCTTTGGGCTGATTTGAATCTAATTGTACCCACTAAACCCATCTAGGAAAGAGAAAAACTTTTTCCCTGCTAGACTGTCTAACACTTGATCTATGAAAGGTAAAGGAAAATGGTCCTTTTTAGTGGCTTTGTTTAATTCCTGAAGTTGACACAAATTCTCCACTTACGATTTTACTTTGGCACTAGCACCAAAGGAGAGACCCATTCACTGTTAGAGATGGGATAGATGAATCCTTCATCAAGCAATTTCTGTAGTTCTTCCTTAAAAATATCTTTAAGTGTTGGATTCATCCTCCTTTGAGGCTGCCTGACTGGATTGCAATCCTCCTTGATGTATATATGATGAGTACATACTGAAGGGTGCACTCCCTTCATCTCCTTATAACTCTAGGCGAAGGCATCTAGGTGTTTTCTTAGCAAGCTACACAGTTCCTTCTCCTGGGAAGTGGATAGGGATGGATTGATTTTCAAGGTTCTTTCTGGGTTGAACTCTATATTCTTAACACGGAGAGAAGTGGAGTCGACCGCACAGAGATCAGTTGAGGGGTTGTTTTGGGTTTCTCTTACTATGTCCTCTAATGGCGATACACTGGGAGGTGGATTTTGAATCAGATTTTCAATCATATCATCCTCATCTTGTGGTTTTCCCTTCATGGTGATTTCTAATGCACAAAGCGGTGCATAATAGACTTCATCCTCATCTTCCTCCTCCAACCAGAGAGGTAGATCATGTTCTAACGAGGTTTGGGCAGGAGGATATAGGATTAACTGCTTGGACATATGCCCGTTCTTTATGGTCATGTTCCCAGCTCGACAGCTGATGTAGGCATCAACAGTAGCCAACCGGGGTCTTCTGAGAATGAGAGGATACCCAGTGAGCTTTGCCTTTGGCTGGAGAACTAAGAAATCAACAGGGTACTCCCAAGAATCAATCGCGACCATCACATCTTCCACAATCCCCTCAGGGGTCACGGTGGAGCAGTCTGCTAACTGTAGCACGGTCATGGTCTTCCTCAAGGAGCCCTAGAGGCTGAGTTTGAACATTGTGTCCTTTGTCATCACATTAATGGAAGCTCCCAGATCAATCAAGGTGTGTGGGATCATGGTTCCATTGATGTGGACATCAACTACTAGGCTTCCAGGGTCCAGATATTTTGGACAGATTACCTGCCCTAACATCAGGTCGGACAATTGCCCTATGACATTGGTGGTTGAGGAATCTCTCTTGCGCCTTCCTGGATGCCTAAAGCACTTCTCTTTGATCAACCTATTATAGATAGGCACATCTTTTATGGCTTGGAGAAGTGGTATCTTCACACATAAATGTTTCAATTCTCTCAGGAGTTCAGTTTCTTCTGGGGTAGGCTGGACAGTCGCGAATAGTCTCTCAAGAAAGGGTGGATTTGCTCTAGGTTCACTTTCCTCTTTATCTTCCTCAACCTCCTTGGGTGGAGGTTGGATATCTGGGAGAACTTTCCCAGATCGCAAGTTAATTTCCTGAATCTCCACAGCATAAGTCGGGCATGATGGTTCCCCACTATACACTTGATGAGCCTATCTGTTGCTCGGGTTCGGATTTTGCTGGGCAAGCATTTGGGGTTGCTTTGGTGGAGCAAGAGGTAATGGTTGTGGTTGGGTAGGTGGTGGAGGAAAAAGAGTGGGAGGAGAGTTGTATTGGGGCCTCCACCCCTGATGAGGTGCATCCCACTGAGGTGGTGGTTGAGCATAGGATTGAAATGAATGGGTGGCTGTTTGGGCATGATATTGAGATGTGAAGGACCAAGGAGGAGGCATGGACCAGGAAGGATGAGCAGGGTGGCCCTAAGAAGGTATGGAAGTGACTTGGTTGGGGTTGTAGTATGCCTGAGATGTCCCTTGCATCCCCTGCTAGTATGGTCCAGGTCCATGCGGCCTTCTTTGGTTTATGTAATAGAGCTATTAAGTGACTCCCTCAGCCCCTTGATATACAACTTTAAGTCCGGGTAAGGAAGGGTACTTATCTGTAGAATGATTTTCTTCACAGACTGCACAAACCTCTATAGAGTTCAATGGGAATTCATTCCTAGGATGCCTTTTGGTGCATCTAGGGAAAAAAATGGCCAAAGCCTTCTCTGCTTCCTCTTGTTTCCTTTTGATATGCAAGGTATCCATTTGCATGGCAAGAGTTTGCAACATCTCACTCTTGAAGTCTTCCAACATGTTTCCAATTTCTCCTTTAATGGATGAGTTAGAGGAAGAGGTAATGGCTATGGGTTGACCCCCCCACCTTTCTTTCTGGTTGCTCTAGAATGGTTTCTAAAAATAGTCTTTATGTCCTCATAGGATAGTTGGTAGATGTCTCCCCCAGCCAGTAGATGGAGGGTGTCTAAAAGATCTTCCCGAATTCCCCGATCCTTTTGTAACTGAGCTGGAACCTCTCCTCATAGTCTTCGAGGGACTCATCACTTCCTATAGTCATTCAAAAAATTTCTTCTTTAGTATCTTTTGACCTACAATAGTCTCAATACTTGTTCTTAAAGGCTTGCTGCATCTGAGCCCAAGTTGTGATGCTATTGCTAGGTAATCCCATGAACCACCGCAATGCTGCATCCTTGAGAGTAGAAGGGAATACTTTCAACTTTTTCTCATCTTCTACATAGTCATAGGTTCGAAAAATAACATCAAACGCAAACAAGAAGGTGTCAGGATCTTCTGTAGTCATACTATGGAAATGAGGTAGGGCGGAAGGGCTTATATTCTTCATTTTGGTGTCCCCATTAGCCTCCCAAAGAGGAAAGGTACCCTCTATTCTCTCTCCATTCCCCCTAACATTTCTGTGTTCAGCCATTGGCTCCATATGAATGTTTTTTCTTCTTTTTCCCTATAGGTTCTTCAAATATGTCTGGCTGTTCACCTAAGGGTTCTTCTTGATCACAACCACCGAAGAAGAGAGAAGGTTGGCTGTGTGAAGCAGTGGGGGTGTTGGGCAAAATTTTTCTTGAGTTATCTCTATTCCTATGAGGCATGAAAGGAAATCTTTTTGGTTGGTTTTTGTTTCTTTTCCCCACACTGATAGTACCTGCAAAACTGAAATTGATTGAACAAAACAAATTACAACTAGCTGAAATAAACTTGCTGAATGGAAATTTTCAGAATTGAAGAGGAAAGCAAGGAAATGAAGAACTTGAAAGAAGAGAAATGACTAGTCTACTTTTGCTGAAATGAAATTTGCAGAATTGAAAGGGAAAGCAAGAAAATGCAGAACTGAAGGAAAATAAATGACTAGTCTACTTTTGCTGAAATAGACTATTAGAAGAATGTTGCAAGAAAAATATAGAAGAAAACAGTAATCACAGAATAGTCTGGCGATTCCATGACAACGGTGCCAAAAAGTGGTGAGCACTAGTATTTCAGCAATAATTTTGCAACTCCTGGGTTCCCTACTTTACTCTTATCAACCCGGTAGTTTGTAACAAACTTGGAAGTGATGATGTTGTATGCACAAGTACTAGTTCTTATTGCAGGTTGTCACTTGGTCAGCCGGTGCAAGATCACTAGGAGCTAAAGCCAATTTCTATTGATTCCAAAAGAAGCTCTATATGTGATGAAAGGAGAGAAAGACTACTCTACAAATACTACTCTAATTGTAGAAAGGAGAAAGACTGAAATGTAAAGCAAACCAAGTAAATCCTAATTAACCAACTAATCCTACTTTTGCAGAAAGCACTATGGAAACCATGAAAAGAAAGCCATTACCTACTCAAAGAAGTAAACAATATCTAACTAAACTATTTCTGGAAGCAAAAAACATCTTTTTTCATTTTCATGTATTTTTATGTGAATTTGACATGTATGCAATTTATTGTTTGTGAATGTGGCAGCGAATAGGTGGTGTTGAAGGGTGGTTTTGGGACTTGAAAGGATGTAGGATGGTGTGGTTGGGTCCTAGAAGGTCTCAGGTGGCCTTCTGGAGATTTTTCCCACACTCGGACTTCAAAAGAAAGCCTACAGGAAAATCTACAGGAGGACACAGGAAATCTATAGGAGGAAAAACAACATTCTATAGGAGGCCTACAGGAGGAGGCCGAGAGTAGTTTTCATTGTTTTGAAGGTGTGAGAGTGGGTGGAAAAGGTGGATGAAGGTTGGAATGAAGTGTTAGGGCACCTAGGGTCTACCAAGAATCATTAGGAGAGAGAAATATGATTGGATTTTCTCAAGGAGAGAGGAAGAAATTCTATGGAAAATGCAGGAAACTAAGGTATAATTGAGGGGATACTTGGGCGAGCTGTAGGGCTTGGATCAGATGGAGGATGGGATGGTTGATAGGCTAACCTGCTACTAGAAGATATCTGCTACATAAACAACTAATAGTCAACCAATGAGATTAAGCAGACAATGAAATAAGTGCATCTAGAAAAACATAGTTTTGCATCAAACTAGTCTAAACTATGATCTATGAAAGGAAATGGTGAGGAATGCTGCAAGAAAGGAAATAATGAAAGAATAATATTGTAAATAAAGAAGTGAGAATGATGAAGAAGTTCTGAAGCAAAGCAAACTAGACTATTAACCAACTAAAAAGACGCAAACACTAGAAATCCTATGAATGAGGGAGATTTGTGTTTTTGGGGCAGCAAGAGGGCTTTGCCTCAAATCATGGTCCCAAAGGGGGGAATAGAGGCCAAGGCACTATTTCTATCCTTTTGAATCTTTTCTTTATCACTGCTTAACCTGCTATAGAAAGCACAAATGGAAGCAAACTACTGAATCATCAAAAGCAACCTATTCTTAACCATAAAAGAAATTCATTTAACAACAACCTAATCTACAAATTGAAATAAAAAAAACAAATACAAGTAAAGAGGAGCTTGGCTTCTTGGATTGGGCCCTAACACAAGAGATTTAGCCCTCTGAGGTAACTTAGTGCTAGCTCAAAAAGGATTCCATCTTTATTTCCAAAACAATAACAAGATTACATGGAACTGTCAAAATAATAAGCTCGAAGTTGAGCAGAGTTTACATAAGCAAGAGTACAACAAAAATCCAACAAAAATACGACCCTAGTGAGGCCTAGGCCTCTCTACTTATACAAATGAAGCTACCAACATCTTCCTTAAAATCATGGAGGCTTGGCTCCCAAAATTAGAGATAATCATCAGTCATCCTCCACTTGCTCAGTTGCCTTCTAGTGCATGACTTGGCTGCTTGCACTCCGAGCTGAATGAAGGGGAATTCAAAGTGAGGAGTAATAAATGAGGGGGACTCCATCCTATAAGTCCTCTCCTTTGTCCACTGGATCCTTGAATTTGACCTCAAAAATCATCAATAATTTGCATTAAACACATGTTAGACCACATGGCATCATAACTAACTCAACTCACTCTATAAGCATAAATATAATCAAAAAATCATACAATAAGCTAAGAGAATGGTTGATTTGACTAGGTTAGGAGGTAAAATGAGCCCATAATTACCCATTTATGAGACTCAACAGATAGGTCAAGTTTGACCATCGTTGATTGGGCCTGTATTTGCTCATTTTGACCAAGCCAATAGCTGTTCATCCATCCGTGGTTCCTAATATTTCTAAATATGTATTCAGCTCACACCCAGGTGTCTTGAATATATCACTTTAATGGAGCTATTACTATAATTTTCAGTTATGTCAAAAAATACTCTTAAAACCCAATTTTTGCAAAAATATCTAAAAATTGAAAAACATAATTTATTTACCTGAATATGCATAATAAGGTCAAAATAAGGCATATATGGATTATTTAAGTTGGAATATGATGAAAATTAAGTGGATTTTTAATAAGAAAAATTGACCAAAATTGGGGGCACACATCTCCCCCTTGCTGATCTTCAAGCATACCCTCATGCTTGCTTTCTTCTCTTTGATCTTCTGAGTGATGATGTACCCATTGTCCCTAATATTGAAGCCTCTTGTTGTGCTTCTTAGAATACAATCAATAACTTCATATTTTCCTTCCTTGTAGATGGTAGCCATCACCTTCAGGCTCTCATATTTGTATTTCCATGTGTTATTTTCATTGAGCCACCTGTAAGCTTGTTTAGAGATTAGGATGTTCTTTGTTTCAAGCTTATCAATTTTCTTGTTCAATTTTTCATTTTCTTTGATCATGTTTTTATTGTTTTGTTTGTACATCTTATTCTCTTTCTTCAATTGCCTTTCCAAAATCTTGTTGACTTCCAACTCCCTTGTTAACTCTTCTATCTTCTTGAGGTGTTCTTCTTTCTTTAGCTCTCTTTCTTCTCCTACAGTCTCCTTGGAAAATGAATGTGATGAAGTGTCTCCTATCCATGCATGCTCAAAGTAGGAATCCTTTTCCAAAGGTTCTTCTTGAACTTCCCTTTCCATTCTTTGCAATATCTCGTTAACTTCTTTTGATATTTTTGGAGGTTCATTAATTTATACCTCCTGGTATTTTTCTTTCTCACTTGGCTCTTCTTGCATTTTCTTCCTAGGCCTTCTGGGAACAGATAGGAAGGATATTTATTTCTCAATCATGCCACTATCTTGTTTCTTCTTAGATCGAGTCCTAGGATACATAGGAGAGTTCATGATGCTCCTAGTAACATGCATTTGTTCAAATTTTTCTTCTGTTGTTTGCTCCTCAATATGATGTTGAACCAAAAATTATTTCCAAATCAATCCCTTGCTTCTCACCTGATGTTCTACAAGTATTTTAATGAGCCCTTGATGATAAATATGTGCCTCTTTTACTTCAATTTTATTTTTAACACCCTCTATCATTTTGATCAAGTTTCTTGAGAAGAAATAGGGTAGATTAATGTTGGATTCTCCCTTTATGTGTTGAAGTAACATATTGTGGTAAAGATAAACTAGGTTGTGCCTATTATCTCAAGTGAAATATCTTTGAATGATTAGAACTAATTCGGACCAAGGCTCCCTGAACCAGTCCCTTTTAATTCCTTTTGATCTATCAAAGGATCATTTTCTCTGTTTTTCTAAGAAGAATGTCCATCATTTCTCTTTGAAATGTAATCCTTTGTGGTAATCTTCTCCTGTTAAGGGAATATCTAGAGCTTGGGAAAGAAATTATGGGTTTAGCGATATGGAGAGGTCACCCACTTTTGTTTGTCCTTGTTCATAATGATTTATGAATTATTTTGTAATCTTGTCATTATTCCCATTAAATTTATGAAGAAACCCTATCAATCTTGCTTGATACAATTTTTCTATGCTTTCTTTGCCCTAGTTCTCTATCTTGAATTCATTTGGCTCAATTCCGGTTGCCATGTGCTCTGCATACCAATTAATGTATCCTTGGATAGTTAACATCCTCATCATAAACAAAAATACATGTATATATATACCTCTGTCTTCTTATTCACGCAATTTTTATTCATGGATAATTATCATGACAAATAAGCTTACCTGATCTTTGAAGTTCTTTTGAAAAAAATAAATTATTTTTTTGCTTGAATCCTTTTCAATTTCCTCGGTTCTGCTGCAAAAAGGAGTCCATTGCTCTTCAATTTTCTTTTTCTCATTGTGTAAAAGATATCAAAAACATCTTAACAATGTTTTACTGCTCCTAAACTCGTGCTTCAATCTCTATTTTCCCAAGTTTTTTAAATGAAAATCCCTTCTAGAAATGCTCATTCTGCATATAAAAAATAGGACTCTGCATTTTTAAAATATAGCAATTTCACAAATATGCATTAGGGAATTTGAAATGGGATACCTGAACTGGAAGAAAACTTGTGAATATCTCTAAGTTAATAACTCGTTTTCCTGTGTTTAAACATTGTCATTTTAATTAGAAATCCTTTCAACATGTTCGAAGATTTATTCATGACATAGGTGGCAAGGTTTGTTTAATGGTGGCAGAGTTTTCAAATCGACAACTGAAGTCTTTCTCCCTCATAAAATGACACATATTAACCAATATCTCGAGCTTAACTACCCTTGGAATTCGTTTAATTGCTGATAGAAATCCATGATTTGGATCTTACCTCTTCTCTTGCGAAATTTTTGGAGTTTGTTGGGAAGCACGGTTAACTTGGCGCAGAGAGAATCTCGACTTTCAATCTCCTCATTAAAACCAATGTATCTTTCCTTATTTCTCCACAGACTCTTTAACCTCCTTGCCTGTTTCTTGTGCACTCCCTTCTCTTTTCAGGGCTTCGCAAACCTCTCTGTTCTAGCTTCTCTATCTTACGCGGACTTCTCTTTAATTTTCGTGTTTTCTCTACATGTTTTCTTCTTCTATGAGGGTTTCTCCTTATGTTGTGTAAATGAACAACGTTACTCTCACCTTCTGAGGTTAGTTCTTTGTTATGATGGCCGAAGAGAGACTTACACAGAGCTCAGTTTATGCAATAATGGTGAAAGATAATATGACATAGAGTTTTGTTTGTTTGAATGTATTTTGACCGTTTTATTGCTCCCAGCTCATACTATGTCCTACTTTCGCATGGCTGCCTACGTGTCATAGTCTTGACTGCATTCTCTGCTTCATGTACACTCTTCCATTTACAGATTTGTATGCCTGTCTTATCACCATAATTCTTGCACTCCCCACGTTCTGCTATGTTCCTTTTTTTCAATCATAGTTTCATTCATTTCTTTGTTTTCACACTATAGTTTGTATGCACCATCATATTCATTTCTCATAGTTTTGTAAGTTCCACTATAGTTTCGTTCATCTCTTATTGAAAGCACCATCATATGCCGCATGTTTGCAATTGTATGTAGTTGACTTAAAAATGACCATAGTTTTAGGTCATTTTTATAATGATACTAACCCCTTTTATAATGACCATAATATCAAATATTTTTATAATGATACTAACCCTTTTTGTTTTTGTAGGCAAGCAAAAATTCCTTATGGGAAAAAATTTTGAACCTCATTTTTTGAAAAAAAATGCTTATGTTTATGTTGAAGGATAACGAAGGGGTATATGGGGTTAATGAAATGTAGGGTAGGATAATGAATGTAATGTTTTATGTGGTGATGTAGTTAGGATAAATATAATATGAATGAAGGAGTATATGGGGTTAATGTAGGACTATAATGAAATGTAGTAGGATACATATCCAAGTTAAATTAGTTTTAACAATTCTAGAAAATAAAAATAAAAATCAAAGGTTTTAAGAATATATTTTTTTTTACTTACAGTACTTCTTTCACATAATAGCTCAATGTTCGTTGATGATGACCTTTCCTAGCTCGTCCATACTTGACTCTTTTGAATGATGATAGTTCTTCAAAGATAAATTTTGATTGAATGTAGACAATTGTATCTGCTTATTTAATCATTTTGATGTTGTTTCATGTTTTTGCATTTGATATCGATTCAGGTCCCTTCTAATGAATTTTTATGTTGTTCAGGGCCCTTCTACAATGATCTTTTGAATAATGTTTCAGGTCCCTTCTGCAATGTTATTTGATATCCCTTTGACGTTAATTTGATTCAGGTCCCTTCTATATATTGATGATTTTTATTTCAGGTTTCTTCTGATACTTGTTGATAAGAATGTTTCAGGTCCCTTCTGATAAAAAACTGCTTGATATCAAACCATTGCATGGTTTTTTGATTTATTGTGAATCTTCCCCCCTTGCTTATCTTCAGACTTGTCCTCAAGTCTTTTAAGTTTTGGAGATTGATCCTGTAAAAACAAAAATGGAAAAAAACATGAAAAAATAATTCATATTGGCCAAACATGTTGGTTTTCTGATATGAATTTGAGTTTGTATTGTGCAAGTATCTTGAATTTTCACAACCAAACTCTTTTATTATTATTTTTTTTTTAACTTTTTATTTTTTAATTTTCTGGAAGTAGGGAAGGCATATTGCTATGCTTTTCCAATACTTCCATATCATTTTCTTCCGAAACTATTTATAGGCTTATGATAAACTTTTAGTCTATGGCCATTAACCAGAAAATAATTCGTTGCTTCATCTATTGTCTTTATCCTTACTGCTCCATTGTCAAAGATTTATTCTATTTCATATGGCCCAAGCCAATGAGTTGTAAATTTTGTTTTGAAATCTTTGAACTTAGAGTAAAAAAGTAGTGCCCAGTCTCCCTTATGAAAGATTTTGATTTTAATAATTTTTTCATGCCATTTTTTTCCTCTGTTGTTGAACTAGAGATGTATGTTCCATAGCGGGTTTTCTGATCTCATCTAGTTCATTGAGTTGCATGATCCTCTATTGTTGTGCGTCTATCAGGTCCAATCCCAAATTTGCAGCAAGTTTATATGTAGGGATCTGAAATTCAATTGGAAACAAGACTCCTTTTCCATAAACAAGTTGATAGGGGCTAAATCCAGTAGTATTTTTCCATGTTATCCTATAAGCCCATAGTGCTTCATTTAGCTCCTCTGAACAATATTTTCTATGCATGTTCATTGTTTTTGTCATGATATTCTCAAGTACTTTGTTTGTTGATTCAACTTGCCCATTTTCCCGTGGGTGGTATGGAGTTGATTCCCTATGCTTAATATTGTATTTCTCTGTCAGGTCTTGAACAAGCTTGGAGGTGAATTGTGCACCTTGATCTGCAACAATCTGCCTTGGAACTCCATATATTACAAATATATCTTGATAAAGAAAAGTAACTAGTGCAGTTTTTGTTGCCTTTCTCATAAGGGAAAGGTTTTCCTTAGACACATCATCACTAGACATGTGAAGCAGATCTGTTCATGGTCAAGAACTTGTATGCTCTTGAGGTTCAAGATGCATGCAAAGCCTTGAGGAGCAAGGAAACTAATGGAGACTTGGCGGTTGAGAGGGAGAGTACATTACTTCTCAACATGTAGTGCCAGAAGAAGTCTCAGACGATTGTGGAAGAACCACTATTGGTGAAGCAACTTTAGGAGGTTGTGGAGCAACCACAACTAGAGAAGCTGAGAGGAGATTGAGTAGAGACATCTACTCATGCAGAGACCTCCAGTAGGGGAAAATTTCGAGCTAGGTGGGTAGAGGGATCACATGCATCCATACCTCCAGGTAGGAGGTGGGGCGATGTGGAGTGATCATCCCAAGAAGGCTGGAATAGGGGCAGGATCCTTGAGGTACCGAACCTCTTTGACTCGACTTTGCTACAGGAGCCCCGACAAGGAGTAGTAGTATTGGCTGAGTGGGTAGAGACAGATGCGGATGGAGTGGCAAAGAGAGCTACAGTGCAAGAATCCCAAGACAATGTAGAGCTAGCAAGCTGCAACAATGCGAGAGCCACAGGAGTGTTGCACCAGTGCAGGATGGCATAGAGAGGTGTGCAATGGTGCAAGATGCATGGAGTGTTGTAGTAGCTCAGAGGTCAGAGAGGGAGCACTTGTCAACAACAAGTAGAGCTTCAGCATCAAAGTATGTTTCTAGCCCAACAGAGAGGTCAGTTGGGAGTTTTTTTTGTTTCTAGAGTTGTTGGGGCAACCACACTTGATAGAAGTGTTGCATGCAGAACATTCCAAAGGTTCAGGATTGGGTTCGAGTTGAATGCCTTTCTTGTTGAGAGGGGGTGTTGAAAATGGAAACAAGAAATGCTAAAAATAGCACTGCTATAAATAGCAGTTTGGGTACTAGTGTTGGACATAGCAACAAGGAATGAAAAATAGAAGTGCTATAAATAGCATTACTAAAATAGTAGTTCGGGATAGATTCCTATTTTAGTTAGTCCCTGAACTAAAATAGGAAGTAAAATTCAAATTTGAACTTAACAGTTGTTTGAAAATAAATTAATTAATTCACCATGAGTTAATTAGTTATGAAAAATCAAACATGAAGTCTATGTGAGGACATGCAACAGTTTCTCCATTAATTGAGGAATTTATCCATCAGTTAAAGAGATAAGGATGAGTTCTAATTTGAGTTGTAATTAGTTGGCTCAGTTAACTGAGTCAAGTCCAGTTAGATTGATTTAAACAAATTTTTTTTAAATTAATGTGAGTTCATTTAGTTAATGCATGCTTGCATATAACTGCTACACTTTAGATAACTGAATATTCTCTCATGAATAACTCATGCATGTCAATTCAGACAGAGACCCAGTTGAGATCAGAGGAGGGATAGTGTACTATCAGTTGGATGGATTTTTCCTATAAATGAAACTCATCCATGGAGAAGGATTTATCTCCTTCAGGATTGCGTAGTTGGATCAGAGGTTAGTGAGTGTGTGAAGAGGCCAATTCACACAAGTCACTGCACTGGACCCCAAGGAAAATTGCACAAAGAAATAGGAGGCTTGGAGGGCAAAGGAGAAGGTTTGAGAGAGGCCTTTGACTATCTATCAACAGCAGAGGGATTGCAAAGAGAGCAGGATAACTTGTGAGATGATTCTTTTTGTAATCCAGACTATATTTCCACTTGTATGATAATATAGAGTTGGGGTTTTATGCTGAGGCTTTCCCTGGGTTATTTCTTCTGTGTTATGTGTGATTGATTTCTCCTTATCAATTATATGTGTTCAATTGATCATGCTCAATTCGTTTAAGCTTCCGCAAAGTGTTGTAGAAGTAGATCTTGTATTGTGTTTTAGTATATTGCATAATCTGTTGATCTACAGTGGGAATTTCTACATTGTTCATCTCGATCTTTTAGCTTCCGCAAATTGATAGTAGAAGTAGGTTATAGTATTCTGCTTTGATTTGTATTGCATTATCAGGTTAATCTACAGTCAGATTTTCTACATGGTCTTAGAGCGATATTTGTAGAGAATTTGCAGAATTTATACATGGTATCAGAGCCAAGTTTATCAGAGTTGTGAACAGTATACTGAGAAGAGAATTCGAAGTTTGAAGTTCAGGGTTGCAGGTGCAAATCGAATTCATATCATACTTCAATTGAGATGGGACATTATGCGACTAATTTACCATCGAAGAAGTCCAAGAAGGGATCATCGGAAGGATTGAAAGGTGAGCCATTAGCCTCTCAGTTTGAAATGGACTTTACCCTCATCGCATGCATGGTGTCATCGATGATGGGTTGTGTCTGGTATATTGACAATGGAACCTCATTCCACATGACTAGTGATAAAAGTTTATTCAGTGCCTTAGAGGGGAAAGACCTCAAGATGTGCATAGAGATAGGTGACAACATAAAGTATAGTGTTTCAGGAGTGGGCATGGTTTCTTTTCAGAGAGAGCATGGAGCTCCTATCACCTTAACTGATGTGATGTATGTGCCTGGACTGAAGAAGAACTTGGTATCGGTTGTGATTTTGAAGGACAAAGGATATGAAGTTGTCTTTAGTAAATTAAAGGTGTTCCTAAGACACATAGCCAAGGGTCAAACCAAGAGGATAGGGATTCGGGTGAAGAATCTCTATAAAGTAGAGGTAGATGATTGTGCAGCATTGAGTATGAAAGAAGAATTGGTGAAAATCCAAGAAATTGGTGAGTTGTGGTACAGGTGGTTGGGCCATTTTCATCATGGGGCTTTGAAGATAATGCAGCAGATATCTACAAGACTTCCCAAAGGTAAACTTGAGCAAGTTGACATATGCAAAGGTTGTACCTTGGGAAACTACACCAAGTGTTCCTTTCATGAACGAGACAGTCGAGCGAAGGCTATCTTAGAGTGAGTTCATACTAATGTGTGTGGACCATTCTCGTCAGCATCCATAGTGAAGAAAAGGTATTATTTGATTTTCGTTGATGACTATTCCCGTAAATGCTAGATTTATTTCATGCAGAAGAAGGACCAAACATTCACAAAGTTTTGTGAGTTCAAAGCTTTAGTCGAGAAAGAGTCAGGGAAGAAGATCAAGGCCTTGAGAAGCGACAATGGTGGAGAATATGTCTCTCAAAATTTTAAGGACTTTTGTGCAACGGAATGAATTAAATGGGAGTTGACGACACCTCATAACCCACAACAAAATGGGGTGGCTGAGAGGAAGAACAAAACTATTGTAGGGGCAGCACAGGCAATGCTGCATGACCAAGGCCTACAACTTCACTTGTGGGCTGAGGCATGCAACACAGCGGTCTATTTGTAGAATAGAAGCCTGCATCACATACTTGGGATGAAGACACCAGAGGAAGCTTTCTCTGGCAAGAGACCAGATGTGGGTCACTTTAGGAGCTTTGTCTCATTGATATATTTCCATGTGACAAAGGATGCATGGAAGAAGCTTGAGCCAATAACAGAGTTGGGGATACTTGTGGGGTACACTGATACACCTCACAACTATCGAGTGTACTTTCCTACCAGTCGGAGGATAGTGGTTTGCAAAGATCTCAAGTTTGATGAGCAGAAGGCCATGCGAGTTTCCCTTGAGAGGGAGCTCATACTATAGGCTATGGAGGAACTATTGGTTCCTAAGGAGGAGGAGCCTCAGACTGATGTGGAACAACCGCATGTAGAGGTTCTAGGAGTGGAGACATCTACTCAAGTAGAGTCTTCCAAAGATGGATGGAAGCACACAAAAGAAGCTGACAGATTGTTGCAGGATGCAAGAGAGAATGTGGGAGCACCATCTTCTCAACACAGACAGAGGAGGTCACCTGAGAGGTACATTGGATACATGGCCCTTACTGGGGAATGTGTTTAGACAAAGCCATATTCCTTTGAGGAAGTAGTGCAGCAACCAATTTGGGTTGATGCCATGGTGGAGGAGTATGAATCCATAGTTCGTAACAGTGTTTGGGACGTGGTTTAAGACCGGAGAACAAGTTAGTTGTGAGTTCCCGTTGGATTTACAAGGTAAAGAAAGCTGCTGATGATGGGAGGATCATGTTGCTGTAGTATATTTCGACAGAGGAGCAAGATGCTAACATTTTGACAAAGGCATTGTCAAAGCATAAAATTGAGTTCCATAGAGACAGGATCGGGGTGGAAAATAATCCCTTTCTTCTTAAGAGGGAGTGTTGAAATGTGGCAACAAGAATATTCCAATTTAATTTGTCCTTGAATTAAATTGTGAATTAAAATCGAATTTAGTCTTAACAACTACTTGGAAATAATTAATTAAGTTATTTTGACTTAATTAGTTGGAGAAATTCAAGTTAGAAGTATTTTTGAAGTCATGCAGTAGTTATCCCTTAAATTAAGGAGATAAGATTGAGTTATATTTGAGTTGTAATTAGTTAACTCAGTTTACTGAGTTAAGTCTAGTTAAATTAGTTCCAAACGGTTTGAGGAACTTATAGAGAGTTAACAGTGAGTTGATGCATGCATGCACTCAACTAGTGTACTCACATTAATTGAAGATTCCCTCATCAGAAACTCATGCATGTCTATTCTGAGAAAGACCCAATTGAGATTAGAGTTAGGGACAGTGTACTATCAGTTGCATGTGTTTTCCTATAAAGAAAACTCATACATGCAGAAGGAATCATTCCTTGAGGATTGCACAGTTCTAACAATGTGTGAGATCAGGAGATCATCCACTTGGTAAATCAAGCAGTTTTCCACTTGGTTGAAGGATATCATCCCAAAGGAACAACGCAAGGAAATAGGAGCTTGGAGGGTAGGGAGGAAGGCTTGTGAGAAGCTAGGATTGCCTGTGAGCATCTGTGAGGATTGTACAAAGAGCTGGCTAGCTGTGAGAGCTAAGGCTTTGTATAATTTCTATGTATTTCCACCTTGTATGATAATACAGATAGTGGGGTTTTTAGCTAAGGCTTTCCCCAAAGTATTTTCATGTGTATTGTGCTTCTTCTGGTTATATTGTTCAGCTCGATCCTTTAGCTTCTGCAAATTGATAGTAGAAGTAGGTTATAGTATTCTGCTTTGATTTATATTGCATTATCAGGTTAATCTACAGTCAGATTTTATACATGGTCTTAGAGCGAGATTTGTAGAGAATTTGCAGAATTTCTACATTCAATATCTAGTTTCTTCCCAGAGAGAGATATCATATGGCTAATTCTTTGGCTATAGCTGTGTATAGCTTTAAACCTCCTCAAAATCCAATGCTCCAATATGAAGTTGATGTTAGATACATACCATAAGTACCAGATAACATAAAAAATTAACAAGTATTTGAGGACGAGGAGCAAATTAAACTTCATGGAAGTTATAAGAGAATTCTCAAATTCAATAATTGACCATGAGGAAGAGAGAGGGTTAGATGAACAATAGGCTAGTTGGGAAGAAACCATTGCAGGACATAGGATTTTACAACTAAAGGGTAACACTATTCTCAGGGTTTTGGTTCCTTTAGAAATAATTTTCAACTCAAATGATGTGGCTACCAAACCAACTGATCATGAAATCAAAGAATAGGTAAAAGACTGCAACATTGGTTCAGAGAAGGATCCTGGGATAATTAAATTGGCAAATGGAGTTCCTCATAAATATAAGAAAAGGTACCTATATCATTTTAGGAATTATATGGATGTGTTTTCTTGGTCTTACGATGATTTAAAGACATTTGATACTACTATTATTCAACATAATATCCTTTTCAAGGGAAAGGTGAAACCATATAAGCAAAAAATTAGGCAGATTAACCCATTAAACTTTTGTTGCTCCCATCTATTGAAAAGGAGGCCAAGAAGTTTCTTCAGACCAAAACCATTGTACCTTTGAGATATTCAGACTGGGTAGAAAACCTAGTCCCTGTCAGAAAAAAGAATGGAGAAATAAGGCTATGTGTGGACTTCAGGGATCTCAACAAAGCCTCTCTAAAGGACAATTATCCTTTGCCTAAAATTGATTACATTTTGCATAAGGTATTAGGATCTACCCAGATGTCAATGATGGATGGTTTTTCTAGGTACAATCAAGTAGTTGTGCATCTTGAATATCAAAATAAAATTGTTTTTACCACCTCTTGAGGAATGTTCATGTATATTAGAATGCCTTTTGGCCTCATAATGCAGGGGCCAACTTCCAAAGATCCATGGATATAGATTTTGTGGGAGAACAAGACAATTTTGTAGTGATTTAATTGGATGATATCAATTTATTCTCAACAACAAATGAGGAACATATCAAACATCAGCATTTGACTTTTGAGAAATGTAGAAAATATGGATTGTTCTTAAATGCTAGAAAATCGTAGTTCGCTCTAAGTGAAGGAAATTTGCTAGGGAAAATAGTGAAAAGGAGGGAGTAAATATTGATCCCAAGAGGGTGGAAGTTATCAATAACATCCCACTACCAAGAAATAAGGAGATTCAGGTTCTTTTGGGCAAAATTATTTTTTTGAGAAGATTCATACCTAACTATGTTGAGATAGTTAAAGAGATCACATAAATGCTAAAGAAAGATAAAGAAGTGAAATGGACTGTTGAGTCTCATGAATCATTCTCTAGGATTAAAATGGATTTTACGGAATCTCCTATGCTAGTCAGTCTAGATTATCAAAATCCATTTTTCATTTTTCTTTTGCTTCTCCTCACACAATGGTTGTTGTCTTATTGCAGAAAAATAGTGAGGGGCATGAGCAACCAATAGCATTCTTTAATCAGGTGAAATCCCTCGTAAAATCCCTCAATACTTTCATAATTTATGTCTTGCAATCAAACATAACAACTTATGTTCCTATAGTAGCAGTAAAAGACATTCTAGTTCAGGGTGACAGTGATGGGAAGAGAGGAAAATGGATTGCTAAAATTCAGGAGTATGACATGGATATCAAGCCTACCAAGCTCATCAAGGGACAAGGGCTAGATAAAATTATATCTGAATCAAATTTCCAAGCATTGGGCATAAATTTACTGGCAATAAGAGACGAAGAAAGTGGAAATTTGGAGAAACAAAAAGGGATTGAAACGACAACACATAGAATTCAAATGAAGTATGCTTTATCTCCCTAGTATAAAAATATTGTTCATTATTTGATTTTTCTGAGATTCCCAGTGAATTTTGATAAGATTAAATACAGGGCTTTGAGGCTCCAAGACTGGAAATTTTCTATTTCAACTGGCCAATTGTACTAGAAAGATCATGTGGGAATTTTTCTCTTGTGTTTGGTTGAGGGGGAAATCTAGAAAGTAATGGTTGAATTTCATAATTGTGTATGCGGAGGACATTATAGTTGGAGGGCTACAACACACAAGATCATTAAAGTAGATTTTTACTAACCCAAACTGTTTGGTGAGGTACATACTTATTTTCAGGCCTATCAGAAGTGCCAAAAGTTTACTGGAAAACAAAAATTAGCATCCCTTACTCTAATCCATTTTTTAATTGAGGAACCTTTCAAATTGTGGGTATTAGAATTCATTGGAGAAATACACCCGCCCTCTAGCGGTCAACACAAGTGGATACTCACAACCACTTATTACTTCACTAAGTGGGTGGAAGCTGCCCTAGCTAGGAATGCAATTGATGTGGTAGTTATTAAGTTCATGGAGGAAAACATCCTTGCCATATTTGGTTTCCCCAAGAAGGTTTTTTACTGACAATGCTCAGGTGTTCAAGTCCACCAAATTTATAGATTGATGTCCAAAATATAAAATTGCAGTAGGCCACTCTACCACCTATTACCCATAGGGAAATGGATTGGTTGAATCCTCAAATAAAACTTTGGTGAGAATTCTAAAGAAAATAGTATCAGAAAATCAGAGGAACTGGGATTCACAACTGAAATTTTCCTTATGGGCCAACAAGGTTACCACTAAGAGAGCTACTGGAAAATCCCCTTTTGAGTTGGTTTATGGAAAGGCAACAATTTTTCCCATACAGCTAGCCATTCCAGTGGCTAAAATCTTACAAGACATTGAGGAGGAGCCAAATGATTTTGCTAGAAGGATGAATCAACTAGTGGAACTTCAAGAGAAAAGAGAATAGGTGAATCATAATCTAATATGTTATCAAGAAAAAATGAAGTCCTTGTTTGACAGAAAGGAAAAAGACAAATATCTACAGCTAGGAGACTTAGTACTGAGATGGGATGTCAGGAGGGAAGACAAAGGAAAACATGGAAAGTTTGATCCCCTTTAGTTTGGGCCTTATAGGATTGCCGAGGCAAAAGGTAATAACACCTTCCTGCTGGAGAGTCTTTAAGGAGAAGTGCTTGGGCTTCTTGTGAATGGGAAGTTTCTAAAACTCTACTTTTAGCACTGAAAGGGTCCACTTATGTTCATTGTAAATACTGACGAGCCATTTGTAAATAACCATTACTACTCTTTGTTTTCTATTTATGTTTTTATTTTATGAAATTTTAAATAAAATGGCTCCATGCCCAAGGAGTAAGGCACTAGTCTGCATGTTCTTAGTGCATTGTATCCAATACAGTGTCCCCAGTTGGAGCCAATGTTGTTACCCTCCCTCATGTGCTTCAAGAAAATGATAAATTAGTTCAAAATTTTATATTCAAAATTCCTTTCAAAGCACCTCAGAGGCCATTTAAATGCCTCATAAGGTCACTAAAAATCTAAATCAACTATGGGGGCCACTATCAGGGCTTGGAGGTGTGTTGGAGAGTTTAATAGTGCAGGAGCCACCTATTGGACCCCTACCGAGAACTCACAACAAGGAAAAAGAGATATTTTTTATTCAAGCTCTCATTGTTGGTTAAAAGTCGGGCATTTTTCGGGTGGATTGTCATCCATCTCTGCCCAGATGCCCCCCTGAACCATATCAGGGGGTAACTTGCTTGGGCGTTAAACAAGCACCCCCCAGAACTATTTTGGGGGGGTAACTTGCTTGGGCATATCGGGGGGGGGGGGGGGTAACTTGATCTAGATCCAACAATCTAGATTTATTCCAAGGGGGAAATGTGAAGTCTGCCCCTCCCGCTGTCTGACCCACTGGAGGATGGTTGGAGTGGGGACCACTCGCCACCTGGGCCAACTAGCGGGCGACATTGCATGCGAGAAGGAATTTTAAAAAAATTGTAACTCCTTTGACCCCCACTCTTATCCACCTATCCTCACCATCACCTAACCACATCACGCCGTGTTTCCACTCCATGACATCACCCCACATCAACTGACCATTTCCCCCATGCCAATTATGAAAACCTTCCCGCCTCTCCATTTTTAAACATGTTTTCATTGTTCTTCGCTCTCCTGCCTATCACTCGTCTAGAACGTCGTTCTATCTTTGACAAATGAGTACCTCCATTCTGACATCATTTTTTTCTCACTTCAAGACAACCAGGTAAACCAATCCCTCTTCTACACCTGTTAATTCATTCAGGGGATTAATAATATGAAGAAAGTGACCCCCTAGGCCCCAAAGGCCCAAGAGGCCAAAACCTCTGCCAGCGTGGAACCTATCATAGACATAGAGGCACAAATAGCTGACCCAACTTATGCCTATCACGTGGATGACCTCCAATTTGACCTATATGATAGCCACATCAGGGGAGAGGACCCATTCCAGGTAGTGGATTCTAACTCATATCATCAAATCACACCCACTGTCCACCATTTTCTAGAGTTTTTTTCCTAGATAGCAACGACATACATTGATGAAAAGAAATGTTGTGTTTCTTCCTTTAGAGTAAAAATCCTCGAAGTAACCCTAGAGTTAATCCAAAGATCCCTGGTTTATCATAGTTATCCATAACCCCAACAATTCACTAATGTCACCCTAGTGTATCACTACTCAACCCTCCCAAATGATGAACAACAATCTTTCTTGAATATGGTATTGTCCCTTAGCCTACAAACCCTACCTATAGTTGACAACTTCCCTATCACTATCTTTATTGAACCTATTCAACCCATCCTATCCCTAATTTCCCATCTGTTGGGGGATGATGATGCCAACATAGCCAAAAAAGCCATCTTGGGGTTTTTAAGACAGATGATGCAGTCTCTCCACTTATTTGAAATTCAAGCCTACCTAGCCAAGGCCATAAGGTTTTAACTACACCTTTCTTCCACTACCTCTTATTTCAGGAATTATTCTCTGTTGTTCTACCTGTTTTTCTATACCCATGTAGATGACTTTTAGTGCCTAGGACTTAGCTTGGTGGGTGGAAACAAGCATACAAAGTCTGTTTTTGACTAGGACATTGCTGTTAGAAAGAGGCCAGATGTTGATGGCTACTCCCAATTCATATCCACCTATATGGCCTTCTCATACAAAATTATTCATGGTCAAGATCCCCGCACATTTCTTCCTTAGCAAAGAGAGATTTTCTAACTCACCAAAGATACCAGGGTAGGGGACTCGTACCTTTTTGATGATCATACTTATATTAGGTTTTATGGTTGTGATCTTCCCCCTTACCATCTACTTGTGTCCATGCTTATGAGGATATTTTCCTTAGAATTTATTAGGAAAAGTCTCAACTCAGACCAACTCCTCTTTGTTCTTGCAAAGAAGGGACATATGTTCAAATTAGGCAAGCTTGTGGGGCCTTTTGTTGTTAATTCCAGGTAGGTGTTCAAAGAAATTGAATCATTATTGAAGAAAACGAATTTTGAGCTAGGAGATGTTTGGCACTATGACCCTCACGATGTGTTACACGTCATTTTTCGCATTAGGAAAATGACCATCGGTTTGGATCTTTCGCTATCCATAAATGTGTCCCAAACCATTCCCCCGCAAAGTTGGAATCCAAATTATCCCAAGGAAAGTGGAATTCCTGGATCCCATGGTTCAAAACCCTCTTTTTGGCTTCCTACACATTTCCCTATTCAATATTGTGCATACACAGAAGAATCCATAAGAAACAATGCATAAGTGCGCATTGTTTTACACTATCACTTGCGCACATGAATTAACACATGTAAAAATAAAAAGTAAATTATAGAAGAATTTTTAGTCATATCCATCCCAATTAAAAAGATTTGAATGGTTTCTTATTTAGCCCTGATCCCTCCCATCATGGAGCTACTCCCTCTCTTTTTGGAACCCCTATCCCACCATTAGCAGATCTCATCCCTTGGAAAATGGATCCCAAACTTCCCTTCCTTAGCCTATAAAGATAACCTAGGCCTGAGGATTGAAGAGGATTGTTGGAAGTAGGCTTATGCTACAGGAATAAGGTTGGAAGACTATTCATTCAAGGAGAGGGTTGGAGATTCTGGGAAGGGACTTGCAACATCAAGGCTTCATGGTTGTAAGATTATTCTCCATTTTATTAATATAAAGGAAATTGTTCTTTCTCAATTACATCTTTCTTGATATAATTTGTAGGATTCCTTGATCACCTACATAGATTGTGATTGCATATTGATCAGTTTATGATACATGATTAGATTAATTAGTTCATTTACCTCTTATGATAGATATTGGATGCTTTGATCTTGGGTATGTTTATGTCTATGCAGATCTTTGTTAGGACAACATGGAGAAGTGATGGGAAGATCTCTAAAGCATCGAGGAAGAGTATATGATTGAAATCTCTGAAGGGGACTTCATCAATCATTTTGATTAAACGGTAAGTGGCCTCTATCATAGTATTTGTTTCAGTCAATCATAGTCTAGAGAAAGGTAGCAGTTCCTGGTTGTTTGTTACTAGATTTCTCTAGAGTCTAGGGATATTGCTCTTGTTTGCAAGAGGGATAAGTCCACATAACAAATTGGCAACTCCACTGGGGATTCGTCTCACTCTCCATTATTTTCCTTGTTTGACCTTTTGAACCTTCTATAGAAGCCCTCTCTGAGTGTTTGGAAATCTTAAAAATTTGGATTTTGGGTTTTATTTGACTTGTTTTTTATTTTTTCCAAAATTTCTCGTTGTGTGCACTTTAGATTTAGGCACAGAGCACAATTTTGTGCAATTTTCTTTCTGCAACAATGCGTATGTGCACTGGTTTTCTCTATGACCTACACACATACCTGGAATTTTTTTAAATTTCAGTTTTATCCTCATCAAGTCCAAATATTTTGATTTTTTCATGTTTATTTATACTTCTATTTGCCTTCTTTCAAATTTTTTCAAGTTGATTGGGAGTTTTGAATTTCATTTTTTGAGAAATTGTTCATTTTATTTCCTTTGGTCATTACTCAGAGGTTTGTCTCAGTTCCTTAACATTTTTTTGCATGTTTTTTCTTTCATTTTTGCAAAAACAATTCTCCCTCAATTCACCGAGGGGACTAAATTGTGTCCGAGTGTTAATCACCTTTGAGTGCCTTCACTTTTGATCTTCAAAATTTTCACTCAATTTCCTTTACTTGCACCTGATCGATTCTTTAGTCACATTGGTGAAGGAAAATAGTCTTGTTGTTCTTTGGCTGATTTGCAATCATCTTGTGTTTGTTTTGAAGAATTATCTTGCATAGATTACATTTTCATAGTTAGAATTATCATTTTCATAACATGAATGAAAATTGTGCATAGATTACATTTGCATAGTTTTGCAAATTGTGCATATATTACATTGCATGGTTTGGCACTTGGGGCTTTCAATTGCATTGCAAAATTAGAAGTGGTGCATATTTGAGTTAATATTTGAAAGAAGAAACTCTCTCCTTACTTTAGCTAGAATTCAGTGAAATGAAAAGATTACAATATCATGTTCGATTGCATTAAAGTTTTGAGTCGGGTTATAATTCCATCGGTTTCATGACCATTTACCCTATGAGTAAACAAAAACTCTTAGAATCAACACTAATAAAATCAATCTAGATATTTTTATTATTTTAGGGTTTTTTTCCACCTACATTAGATCAGGTTGTAGGGCTTTGGAATAGGGAAGTGAGTTAACTTTCCAAAGATGAAAACAAACATTAGCATCTTGTGATAGGGAGAAAAATCCATTTATTGCAATTTTTCTCTGGGAAGCTCCCCTTACAAAGGAGTCAAGCATGAGATCATATCAAACCCAGTGGAGTGATCAATACCACTTCATTGGTTACGGTAGAGTGATTTACACGTATTAAAAATGGTTCTGAAAGGTACTAAGGAGTCACTTGGAAGTAAACCTTAGATTAACCATGTCAAGGAACTTTCAAGGGGATTGAGATTTGTTACTCCACCGTTGCATGTACGTCTGATCTGCGATTGTTCCCCCATGTTAAATTGTTTTACGTGGTAACCTTAGAGACCATAATATTAGGGATTTTACCCGAGTTGATGGAAAAGTGGAAGTCTCTATTGTACCTAGAAAAAACATTGGCTAGACTCACTTGGACCTTTCTGTAGGGTATTCTTCATTGGAGATGGCATAAGTGAAGTTTATTTGTACTAGATCGTTTCATTAAGTAGGTTGTCAATGTAACTTGTTCCACCCGCTCTATCTATAACCACTTTTAACTTTGATCTCTGTGACGTTGGGTTTCATCACCACCTAGTGATTTCATTATGAAAAGCTTGTTTGCATGGTTTGAGTCCTTAGATTTTTTAGCACGTGTAAATTGTTTGTTTTTACTTTTTTACAAACCTTAGGTTTGGATTGTGATTTTCAATTATTAATATTAATAGTAAATTTATCTAAGTTGAATATAATGGCAACAATGCCAGAAGTTACCAATAAATACCTCCCTTTTAACAGGAACCCTAATCCTCTCCCTGATTTTGCAAATCTCGATCCTCCTTATATGGATACATTGTCAATTCCTGGATTCACGATAGTTTTACCGGTGTGGTTGTTTTCAAATTCTTTGATCCAAAATACCCAAACTATTCATCTTAACATCACCATCCTCTTGTTGACCCTTTACATTCTTTGCCCAACATGTCCTCTTCTCCTTCTTATTATTCACTTGGTAAAAGCCTTGATGCTAGTAACCATGTGACTAAGAAGAAGAAGAAAGGGAAGAAAAAGATGAAGAAGCAAGATAAGAAAGATGTCAACCAACCATCCATGGTTGTAGGTAATGGTATTGTTGAGTAAACTTCCAACATGCATTGCAAGCCCATATAACCTTGCAAGATTTGTAAGAGTGACCACTTCCTTATTGATTGCCTAAAAAATTTCCTCAGGTCTTGGAAGTATGGTAAAAAAATCCTTATCAACCTACTATTGATTCATGGGAAAAATGATAAAGTTAGGTTTCCTTGTCGGTTATGCAAAGGGATTCATCATAGTGGCATTTTCCTTCATATGGATGAAGCCTCAAAATTGTTGGAAAATCTTATGGTTTCACAGCAAAAACTTCCAACTAGTTACCGTAAACTTTCTCCAAACCTACCATACCATCAATCTCACTCATCCATTGGAAAGTGAAACACGTGTCACTCAGGTTGATGAACCATTTGTTGATCAAGTGGTCGACTCAATTCCATCTTTTTTCGACCCCACTCTCCCTTTACAGAGTGAAATTAATACCGCTCAAGTTCTTCTTGTTACTTCAACTTCTTCTACACATGGGGGAATTTCACATGTTTCCATCGATCTCCCTCCAAGTTATGAGGCTACTTTCTTTTATTGGAGTAGACTAACAGGACCTCATCTTACTTCTTTAGCCCCTTTCCAAATCATTGTGAAATCATATGGCAAGAATGTGCAACACAAAAATGTAGATGAAGGTGATTTTGTTAGTATTTAATCTTCATCTTCTTAGAAAGATTTGGATTCCCCTCAACTTGTGCCTATTACATAGAATATTTTGGCTTTCAGTAGAGCCATTAGTGAGCCTTTAGGGATCCTTCCTGAGTTACCTATTACTCTGGAAAGTAAAACTGTCTGTATTGATCTTATGGTAGTCCAAGGCCCCTTGGATTTCAATTTTCTCCTTGGGCGATACTATATCTATGCTATGGAAGTTTTTGTATCAACACTCTTTCACATGATGTCTTTTCCTCACAATGGAAACATTGTGACTATTGACCAGCTTTCATTCGTTGATCTTGATTCAAATACCAACCATCTAGCATCCCTGAATGTTCCTTATCCACAAGTGGTATCTACGCTGCCATGGGTTAATTATGTGGAAACCACTCCCATGTCTTCAGTTATTGATGCAAGCGATCCTATCATTGTTTTCTCAAATTCTTATGAATTAGATCTCGTAATTGACATAGGTAACCTTATGGGGGAATTTGAAATGGATTTTCTTACCCCTTTTGATTATCTTCACATGCATTTTTTTTCAGAGAGTTATTCTTCCTTCTAATGAAGATCTCTTGGAAGCCATGGTTGGGAAACATCCTTTGGCATGTGTTTTTTCGAAATGGAAGCCATGACCTAACAAGTATTTATGAGGATGGTTCTTTTACTGTGTCAATCTCGTTAAAAAATGAAACAGGTTCTTACGAACATAGTTATTTTTGTTTCAAGCTCGTATAAACATGTGACAAATACCTATGAGGATGGTTCTTTTACTATGCCAACATCGTTAAAAAATGAAACAGGTCCCCATGAGGATGGTTCTTTTACTATGTCAACCTTGTTAAAAAATGGAAAAGGTCCCCATGAGTATGGTTCTTTTTCTGTGTCAAACTTGTTAAAAAAATGGAACAGGTCTCCATGAGTATGGTTCTTTTACTGTGTAAACCTCGTTAAAAAATGAAACAGGTGCCTATGAGGATAGTTCTTTTACTATGTTAACCTCGTTAAAAAATGAAACAATTCTAATGAGCATAGTTCTTTTTCTGTGTCAATCTTGCTAAAAAATGAAACAAATCCTCCCCCAATTAAGTTGATTCTTTCACCTGATCTCGTAAATGAACCTTCATTTCATCCACCTATTAGTAACCATTAGCCTATTGAAGCAGATCAAATGAATCTTTGGGGGCATTGCCTATGTTGTTATGCTGGGGGCATGAAAACCACTCTCAAGCACAATTTCCTCTTTATTTCAAGCTTGTGTAAAAATGAAACCACTCTCCAGCATAGTTTTTCTTTGTTTCAATCTTGTATAAAAACGAAACCTACCTCGAGTCTATTTTGGTTATTATTTTCAAGGCTCGTTGAACTCATGAAAATATCGAATTTTTTTCTATCTTTTTATGCTCGTAAAATGTACATGAAAATGTTGAATTCTTTCTGTCTTTTCCTACTTATTAATTAAATTGAAATTCCATGATATGAGTACATTTTTATCACTTTTCGAACTCGTTAAAAAATTACAAAAAATCAAAACAATGAGTTCTCTTTACGCCCTTTCCAGACTCCCTAAACATGAAAATATCGTCGAGTACTTGACTGTTCAAACTCGTAAAAGTAAATGAACAACCGTCTATTTAGTATAAGTTTACCATTTTTACAAACTGAATTACACTATTTACGAAAAAGGTATATGTTGACTAATCATGGTCAATATAGTTCTCTCCTACATTATTTTACCCTTTTTTGGGCTTGAGGGACTCAATTTATGAAAGAGGACAATGTGGGGTTTACTTACATTTTTCGCCTGACTCCCTAAAACTGAAAAACATCGAGCTTTACTTTATCTGGCATCGTTAAAATTTGCATTGAAAGAACTGCATGAGTTTTCTTTTTTGTGTCTTTTCAAAATCTTTAAACATGAAAATGACATCAAGTTACCCCTTCAATGGACTTTTAAAACTTAAATAGTGCATGACTCATTAAGCACAATGAGATTGAACCAGTCCTTAGGGTTCATTAAAAATACTTCAAAGGACTCATTCGAAGGATGAGCTTATAGGACAAGCATATGTTATCCTCCTCCAGCTTATAAAAAATAAAGAGGTACTTGCCAGTAATGGTGGGGGAAAAGTGAGAAAGAACCTTTGTTTTTTGTTTTATAAAAGGCAGCATGTTGCTCTTGAACATGACACTCCGTCACTTTTTGTGTCCAGGTTGGAAAATCCATTTGTCTCCTAATTAACCACACCTCATTGAAAGTCTTCAATTGGTTTCAGGAATTTTTTTCTGAGTAAAATGTTTCCAAGTCAGAATGTTGTGTCACCAATATGTTCAAGAGAAGTTCAACCTCAGTGAAGTTACTTTTCCATTCATAACATTAAGTTGCATCGGCCATCCCTGAGTCAGTCCTGGATTACTCCAAACTATTGTTCTTCAAAACTTGACATGATTTCCATGTCGTAGGCCCTCCTGCGACGAATCACTTCCTATTGACTTCAAATCATTATCTAGGAAGTTGATCTAGAAACCTTCAGTACCTTGGAGCCTACATGCCTTAATGGCAGGTTTCTTGCCTTCAATGACAAGTTCTCATCATTGACCTTCGATCAAATGATTCTATGAGTGTTCGACATCAACACATCTATTCACACTTCATATATTATACTGGAAGTACCTTGAGAACCATTGTCATTATTGGTAGTTTCTCTCACACTTGTTAATGGTTCACATTATTGACCAGTAATCAAGTGGTTTCTACCATGTTTGACTACGATACATTCACTCGCATGGTTAGATTCGTACTACAGATCGAGAGATGGAGATTAAGACCCTGGATCTAGTTTCATCCATCCAGGCTACATGGAGTTATTAAATATTCATAATTGTAAATGTAGATCCATTGATGGTTGCGTCCATACTATGTCATCTATTAACATGGATCTTCATATGTATTTTCGTACTAGTTCTTTGAGACATTTATACTTTGAGTATGGGAATTCCTACCTCAACGATTATTATATACACTGCATTGTAACACTTGATTGATTGTTTCAGGTCTCTGAATGTAATCTCTAACCCAAACCTTGGCATGGTAAAGCACTTTAGTCATCAAACATCTCTTATGAATTTTCACTTTAGGGGGAAATCTATTACACGTTATTTTGTCGCATTATGAAAATGACCATCATTTTGGATCTTTCACTATCCATAAATGTTTCCCAAAGCATTCCCCTACAAAGTTAAAATCCAAATTATCCCAAAGAAAGTGGAATTATTGGATCTAATGGTTCAAAACCCTATTTTTGGCTTCATGTGCAGTTCCCTAGTCAATCTCTATGCATACGTAGAAGAATCCATAAGAAATTGTGCATAAGTCTGCATTGTCTTACACTGTTACCTGCACACATTACTTAACGCATGTAAAAATCAAAAGTAAAGTCCAGAAGCATTGTTAGTCATATCTATCCCAACTAACAATCTTTGAATTTTTTCCTATTCAGCCTTGATCCCTCCCATCATGGAGTTACTCCCTCTTTTTATGGAACCCCTATCCCACCATTAGTGGATCTCATCCCTTGGAAAATGGATCCCAAACTTCCCTTCCTTGGCCTATAAATCTAACCCAGGCCGAAGGATTGAAGAGGACTGTTGGAAGTAGGCTTATGCTGCAGGAATAAGGTTGGAAGGCTTATCATTTAAGGAGAGTCTTGGAGATTGTGAAGGGACTTGCAACATCAAGTCTTCATGATTGTAAGGTTATTCTCCATTTTATTAATATAAAAGTGATTCTTCTTTCTCAATTACATATTTTTTGACACAATTTGTAGGCTTCCTTGATCACCTACATAGATTGTGATTTCATATTGATTAGTTTATGATACATGATTGGATTAATTAGTTCATTTACCTCTTATGCTAGATATTGGATGTTTTGATCTTATGTATGTTTCTATCTATGCAAATATTCATTAGAACAACATGAAGAAGCTATGGGAAGCGATGGGAATATCTCTAAAGCGTAGAGGAAGAGAAGATGATTGAAATATCTGAAGGGGACTTCATCAATCATTTTGATTAAATGGTAAGTGGCCTCTATCATAGTATTTGTTTCAGTCAATCATAGTCTAGAGAAAGGTAGCAGTTCATGGTTCTTTTTTACTAGATTTCTTTGGAGTCTAGGGAGATCGCTCTTGTCTGCAAGTGGGATAAGTCCACATAACATGTGACGTTGCTCAAAGGAGGGAGAAGATCAAAGCTTCAACCTAGAACATGAATATCAACCTGAATTTGAACAGAAAGCTAAACTTGATTCATGGCCTATGGATACAAAAATGGAGACTGAGCCTTCAGTGGTTAAGGACAAAACTTAAAAGAGGACCATTGACTAGGTTGGAGATATAGAGATGGAATAAGTACATGAAATGAAGAAGGAAAAGACCCAAGAGACAGAAGAAGAGGAGCTCAAAACTAGGCTAGTTGAGATAAGGACAGATCATCTAGGTTTCCAAGTGACCTTGGAGGAACCATCACAAGCTTCTGCCTCATCCTCCTTTGAGGTAGATGTTTTAGGTGCAAAAGGAAGTGCAACTACTACTAGATCAAGATATCCTATTGGAAAGGCCATTGAAGAAATAAATAAGAAGGTGAGAGAGGAGATGCAGCAACAAATGGCATCTCACTCAGTTTCATACTAGACCAGACTGTTGACTGTTGTGGATCTGGAAAGAAATTAGCCGAATTTTTCACTTCAACATCCATTGTAACAGTCTTTACCTTTGGGTTCCTATTTTAAATCCCTAGATGTTTCATTGGACCTAACAAGTGTTCCCTTGCTAGAAAAAATAAACTTCCATAGGAAATTTGGAGAGATGATGTACAATGATCTCAAAAGAAATGTAATGACCATCAGCAAGGTTGAGACACTACTGGAGAAGGTCGTAATTGGGTTGAATTAAGAGAGAGCCAACTCAAGGGCTCTCCACATGCAGAATGAGAGCTTTAAGGAGATAGTCATGAAGTTAGGAGTGAATCTTAAAGATAAATATGCTTTTGAAGCTCTCCTCCAAATCCCCCAAATAGAAATTTGGGAGCTGAGGCATAAGATGAAGATGCCCGGTAGTGACCATGTCCAATCCAAGTATCTTTCATAGGTAGAAGAACAGAAGGATATATTGGTAGAATAGCTCATCGATAGGAACAATGAAATAGTGTCCCTGAAGCAGTAGGGAGTAGAGCTGCAAAAAAAGGATAGATTCACATATATGAGTAGTGATAGTGCCCGAAGACCCTAAAAACCCAACCAAGCAGCTCACTAAGACCCTCACTGAGCTCCATCTTTCGGAGGGGGAGCTTTAAAGGGTGTATAAGGATATAGACGTTTCCTAGAAAATCTTAACACAGAAAGAGAAGAAGATGCAGACTTCCAGGACAAATGCAGAAATCATTGGCAAGAATCTACAGACAACAAACCAGGAGATCTCTTAGCTCAAGGAAAAGCTAAAAGGAAACATGTCCCTGCTGCAAGCCAAGCAACTAGTCTGGGATGAGATCATTGAAGAGATGAAGAACCATTGGGAATACATAACCTTAATGGATGAGCAGAGGATCATTATCAAGGATTATGAAGGCTTTATCCTATCAGCCAAAGAAGAGGGAGAAAAGAACTCCCATATTGCCAAAAGATTCATTCAGTTTGTGAATGAGAGGCCACTCAGTGAGCTGAGGCCCATATATGTGATGGAAAAAGTAACGGCTATCATGGAGCTATCAAAGGTTGTCAAGAAGGAGGAAGTTGGGGTAAAAGCTGAGGAGTACCTAGAGGTGGTAGCAAAGAATGTGGATTCCTTCAATGATGAGTTAATGGACAAGATTGTCAAAGATTTTTTTCCTAGCTACTGAGACTTTGGGAGAGTGTTGATTCGGTGGGGACAATACAGTCAAAGATTGGTGAAAGCCAAAAGTAAGGTAGACTCTTCTCATGAGAAGACTACTACTCTGAAGGGAAAGGTTGTGGTTAACTATCTGAAGAGGGATTTTTAGCTACTGACAATGGTCAAAACCCTATTTCTCCCTAGATTAAACTACACATGCCTAACCAACCTCAAGGTTTCATATCAACGGTTCTTCCGAGCTCCTTTGCTAGCACCAGTAGTGACAAATATGTGAGTAGTTCGTCAAACCTCTTGTGCTCCAGATCATTGAGCCTTTCATGCAGCCTCCATAGCCTTCCCATCATGATCATTGATACTGCATATCATGTCAATTATGACACTTTTATTTCCCATTTATGTAATATTTTACTTTTATCCAGTCAATTAGTGTTTTGTTTAGTACAATTATGCCACAGAGCATGTTGAATTTTTTGTTATGATTTTCCATTGTAATGAAATCAAGAAAATAATATTTTGTAACAGGTTCTCCCTCTGAGGTTCTATAAAAAAGGATTATGAGACTGAACGAAGGGTTTCAAATTTTATGTTTTCCAAGAGAGAAGCTTGGTTTACTATCAAATGCAATGTATGCTCCATGGAAGATTAGTGAAATTTTTTGGCGATTCTGACTCATCTGAATCTGTAGTATGTGCTTCTTCTGTGTTTGTTTCATATTTCTTCATCATTCTTATTACATTACATGTAATAATATTTGTTGTAAATGTTTTCATGGATTTATGGATTCATCTTAGTCTTATGTTGATGAAATGTACCTGTATTGATATGAGAACTAATCCTTAAAATGTGCTCCATGTGTCTTTTCATCCCATTCAATTCTTTATTCCATCTATTTCACTCTAAAATTTGATGCATCAAATTCTTAAGAATTAAGCCCTATGTATTTATTTCCCTTCTTGTTACAGTCTTCTATCAAAATACTATAACGACTAAAGAACTACAAGTTTATGTGATGTTGGCCACTACATATCTAATATTAATGCTTCTTTGAGTAATAGTTTGCATCAAGCTTTGTAATTCTCCTCTTAAGGATGGTTCTAGATCAATTTTTTCTTTAAAAGTTAAAAAGCTGAGTGTGATGCTAAGTTCAACAAATCTTTAGGACATTCATCAAGATGTCCTAGGCACTAGTCTCTCTTCAACCCAGGGGTCATCTCTAGGAGATACAATACATGTCATGAGAAGTAGGAAATTTCATAAATTATATGTCATCACAAAACACATATTATTATTTCTATCAATACCATATGCATGATTTGGTTGCTTTTTTGCATGACTCATTAAACACCTCATCATATAAGTTATTTTGCATCTTTTTTTCTCTCTCTTTTTTTCCAGATATGATTAGTGTTGGGTTGTGTTATATTCTTTCCACATAGTTAACAGGGGGTTTGAGGGGCACCTGTAACCCCACTTTATGGGGTCTGGGGCAGCACCCCAGAAAATTTTGGTTTTGGACCCTATGTTAGGTTGGGTGGACCCACCTATGGTTTTGTGCATGATTTTCGCACATGTTTTTTGGACGCGATGGTTTTCGGTCCATGGTATTGGATGCTTTAACATGTATAATTATGTATTATAACATTGAAAGGGATATAATGAAAAATCAAGCTGGTAGTCCCGGTTTTGGGATCCAGGGGAAAATCTCTGTGTATATGTGTTCTGCTCTCGCATTATTTATTTTCTGTGTTTAGAATTCATATGCAGGTAATTTATGTATGGGGTTAAAACCTACATTTGGTATCAGAGCAGATTTTGCTTCAAGGGGACGCCTTTTTTGCTGAGGGGTTTCGCTCAGGCCTGTGGTAGACCCTGTTCAGTGGGATATCTGCGAGATCGATTCTGGTGGTGAAAGAAAATGGCGAGCAGTGGAAAGATAGATATCGAGAAATTTAATTGTTAGAGTTTTGAGTTGTGGAAACTCAAGATGGAGGATCTGTTGGTGGATAAAGATTAGTGGATCATAGTAGATTGGGTACTAAACCAACGGGAGTGTCCGATAAAGAATTGAAGAAGTTGGATCAGAAGGCAAAGAGCATAATACGATTGTGTGTCTCAGATTCAGTATTGCTGAATGTATCAGGGGAAGCTATGACGAAGGCTTTGTGGGACAAGTTAGGGACTTTGTACCAATATAAGTCTCTGGTGAATAAATTGTTCCTGCAGAAAAAGCTGTATAACCTGAGGATGAAAGATGGAGACTCTATGATAGAGCATCTGAATGCATTTAATACTGTGGTAAGTCAGTTAGCATCTGTTGATATTAAAATTTCAGATGAAGATAAGTGCATCAGTTTGTTTTGTTCTCTACCAGATTCGTGGGATAGTCTGGTTATTGCAATAGGTAGCAATGCAACTGCCTTGCAGTTTGATGAAATAGTCTCAGCCTTGGTGACAGAGGAGATGAGACAGAAAAATATGGAGAGCTAGAATGGTGATGCCTTGTCTGTTGGTGGGCCCCAGTATTGCAACAATAATGCTGCAACTCTTGGAACTCCCTTCTTTAATTTTATCAACCCGGTAGTTCGTAACAAACTTGGAAGCGACGGTGCTGTATGCACAAGTACTAGCTCTTGCCGCGGCTGTCACTTGATCAGCTGGCACAAGTATGCTAGGAGCTTAAGCCAACTTCTATGAGCTCTTAGAAGAAGCTTTTTAACTGATGGATGAAAGCTAACTCAAAGGAGGCTAATCTACTTGCAGAAAGAAACTGAAAGCGAAAAGGAAATGCAAACCCTAGCAAACCCTAGTTTTACCAACTAACCCTACTGGTGCAAGAAAAATGATGAAAGCTACAGAAAGGAATGCCATTGACTCTTAGAAAGGTAAAATTCATGTGAATAAGCTAATTTTGAAGTGAAATCTGAAAAGAAACATCTTTTTGTATTTTTGAGTAAGTTGGAAGAATTATTGTGCATGTGCTTTAACTGTTTTTTACTGTGCAGAGGTGGATTGGCGAAAGGAAATGCTTGAAAGAGGTTGCGAAGGTTAGAAGAGGGCCTAAGGGGTCCCTAGCACCCTTCCAAAGAGTTTCACAGTGATCGGATCTCAAGAAACCACTTTCGTGAGCTTCTACAGGAAGTCTGCAGGGGTTCTACAAGATGTTCTGTATTTTCTACAGGATGTTCAGAAATGGGATTTTGGAGGGTGGATGGAGGGAGAAAGGTAGAGAAATGAGTATGGAGGTAGGATAAGGGTGTGAGGAGGTCTAGGACTTGGTGGATGGAGCTGAGGAGAGATGAAGATGGCTGGATTTGTTCAAGGAGGAGTGAAGCAATGTTGCACAAAAATTAGGGTTATGTGAGCAAATGTGGCAAACGTGAGGCAAGAATCCACGTTAGGGGATGGAGCATATGGGATTGATGGAGTATGGGCAGATAGAGAAGTGGTACGGGTGCTCTGCAAGTTGTTCCTTTAACTGAACACACAATGACTTGGAAAATCAGAGACCTAGTTACGTTAACCTAATCTGATCTAGCTAACAGTAAAGAGAATGAACAGAAGTTTATTTGCAATGAAACCATGTATAATAACTATGCAACGAAGAAATCAAGAATCTGAACATGTAACCAACTTCTGCAAATAAAAATCGAACACTAATGATTGCATGGCAAAGCAAAGACAATGTTTTTGTTGGCAGCAAGGTCACCCTTGTCCTAGCTCATGATCCCACTGAGGGAGAGGTGAGATCAGAGGTCCTTGATGGCCTTTTCTGTATATCTTCCCTGTTAATAACCTATCAACTCAATCTGAACATAAAAAGACTTTTTAATCATCAAAAGCAACTTAAATAACAAAACAAGATTTAAATCTAAATAGCATATTTTATTCTAAGAATGCAGCAAAAACACATAAAAGTAAACAAAGGAGGTACTAGGCACTTGAGTTGGGCCCAACCCCAAGAGCTACAACCTCCTAAGAGAGATTAGAGCTGGTGTAAAGCTGGATTCATCTTTATTGAGCAAGAAATAATAGTTACATCGAAAACTGTCCACAAGGGAAAGCTTGAAAGTGTGTTGAAATGCAGAGCTAATCTACTACCTAAAAAATGACTAAAATCGAACTACAAACTAGCTAACTTCTACCTAAAAAGTGACTAACTGAAATGAGGCCCTAAGCCTTCTTATTTATACAAATTGACCCCAACAGCCCTCCTAAACTTTAGGAACTCGGCTGCCAAAACTTTTAGTTAACAACACCTTTACTAGCCCTTACTCGACTGCCCTTGTGATAATTGATTTGGTGGCCCTTGAACTCCGAGCTGATGGTGGAGAATTCGAGGTAAGGGCCCATAAATGAAGGGGACACCTTCCTAAAAATCCTCTCCACGAATTTGGCTGCCAAGTGCTCATTTAAACCTTTGATTTTGTCTCCAAATTGACCAAAAAGACTGCATAAAGCACACATTAGACTTTTTGGCATAATGACTAACCCAATTCACTCTATTAGCATAAATATAATAAAAAACATGCAATAAACTAATGAGAATGGTGGATTAAGTCAAATTAGGAGGCTGAATGAGCCCATATAATTATCCATTTTTGGGGCTCATCATCACCCCCCTACTGAAAGTGTTGCTCATCCTCTGAGCAACTAATCTATCTCTTCATCTTTGATGGACCTAGTGGCCTCCCTGTCATGCCAAGCTTCTGAAGTGATGTTCTCTTCTCGGTCATGAAACCATGCTTTTCTCTCTTCTTCTTCCCACTACCTATGCTCCTTTTCCTGCAGCAGTTTTGTTAAAGCTTCAACCTCAGCCGGTAGCTTGTCCTCTCCTTGCTGTTCATCAAATGTTTCCTTGTCTTTCCTTCTTCCTGTGATTGTTTGGCCACATTTTCTTCCAATTTCTCGGTCTCTTTTAACTTAGCCCGAGTTTCCTGTAGAGAATTCTCAGCTTCCTGTAGAACTGTCTCAACTTCCTGTAGAGTTGTCTTTGAGTCCATCATCTGAATTCTCTCTCTCCAAGTGAAGGGTTTTGGCTTCCTTGTTCATAGGTGATGGTTATCTTTGAAGGAGACTCCTCCTTTTGTTTAGCTGTTGTGTCCTTAATGAAAATTTGCTCCTTTGACTGTGGCTGGGGTCTGCCTACTTCTACCTGTGTGCTCCTCCTTGCCTTAAAGTACAGGGAAGTTTTCCTTTTTATCTTCCCTTTTTGTTTTGGAGGTGTGCTTAAGGTGGCAAGCACGGCTGCTGCCTCCCTGGCCAGAATCTCAAGAGATTTCTCCTTCTGCTGCTCTGTGTCCATGCTTCCTGTAGAAACTGTTTTCGGACTTCCTGTAGAAACTGTTTTCAGACTTCCTGTAGAAACTGTTTTGGCCTGTTTGGCTGGATGTGTCTTTCTTTTTAATTCCTGTTTGGTTGCCTTGGTTGTGCCCTCCTTTGTTTGGACTTTTTCAGTCCTCTCTGCTCTACTCTGTAGTCGTTTCTCCCTGGGTGTTTGTGCCATTGGTCCTCCCACAGTTTTAGGCTCAGCAACTTGGCCTTTTCCTTGTTTCCCCTTTCTGTTCTTTCTGTGGTGGTTTGTCCTGTGTTTCTTTACCACTAGCTTTCTCTCCTGCCTCAGTGTGTTCCCCTTCTTCACTGCTGATGGTGAGAGTGCTCTGTTTTATGCTCTGATTAGAAAAGGGAATGCCGTGTATGGATTTCTCCCCTGGACAAGGGATTTCAACTATCAATTAGCACTGATTCCCTGGTTCTAAGGCTATTGCTGCCCAGAACTCGGCTGCCTGTTTATGGAGGGAGAAATTTGGTTTCCACAGACAGGGTACAACACTTCAATTTTTTTACTCCCAGCATACATACAAACGTGCATATTCAATTTTTTTTTTTTTTTATACAGGCTAGCCCTCACAGTGCTTTATCTTTTCTACAGGAAAAAAATGTTTTAACAGGAACTGTGGAGGAGAATATTGATGCAGAACCGACTGAGAAATTCCGTGCAACACAGGCAAACTGCTATTTTCGACTCACAGGCAGACTTGTCTCTAACCCTCCAATTCAAAACAGCTCAGTTCATCATCTTTGCAGAATATATCATGCATGGAAGAGTGTCTCGAGCCTACCTCTCTCAGAACCCCAAATTCGATGAAGAAAAGTCCAGGCTTCCCTGCTTCTGAAAGCTGTGCCGTACTTCCTGTAGAACTTCTTCCTGTAGAATGCCGATAAGCAGGAGGGTTTTAAAAAATGGCCGAGAAAGCTTGGTTTGCTACTATGGAGGTGGTATGGAGCTTGTTGTAGCTGCAAGGACGATGATAACTTAGAAACAAGAGTGGTGAGAGTTCGATTGGCTGTTTATGAAGATTTCTGTTCATAGAGGGTGAGCTGGTCAACTGCACGTTGGCCCCATGTAGACTGTTGGTCCCCACTACAGTGTTTAACTGTTTGTTCTCTGCCTGTAACCACGTCCATCAATCACACTGAGGTTTAAATGGTCACCACTACCTGTTTCCAGATTCCCTCCTGAGACGGCTGAGCACACGTGTTGTATTCACCCACCAAGTGCTGTTTGAACTGGATGAGGGTGGCCAGTTAGCTGGCCACCGATTTTTTTAATCACAACCATCGCATTGCTCATGTAGTTTTCAAATTACATTCATGCAATCAGAGGAACGAGTTTAGTCATGTACCTGGAAGTCGAATGTGGCTGCTGTGAGGTGCTTTTTGTTGCTGCATGCATTTGTTTTTGTGGTTGCATGATGGCTTGGTTGCTGATTCATGGCTGTTTTTCTTGTGCAGGTATCCTCTGGCCAGATCTACGCTACAAGAGTTTGTTTCCACATTCAGACTTGCACCCTCAAGCTGCTGATGTTGAATTTTTACAAGAAAGCGACTTATTTTATCCTCAGCTCCCAAACGATAGACCAGATCGATCTAAAACTTTCTAAGCATGGTTCTATCATCATTATGCACCTCTCATAGTGAAATTGTCATTAATGGATGCACAGATTTCGAGAAAAATGGAAAATGGTTGAAGATTACAGAGATCAATTTCTCGGAAACCGTGCATCGGAATCAGCTGAAACTACGTGGGTAGGTTATTATCACCCCTATGCATCTCCCCATGAAATAGGTTTTGAAACGGATGCACGGATATGGAGAAAATGCAAAAATGGATGAAGGTGATGGAGGCTGATTTCTTGGAAACCGTGCATCGGAATTGGCTGAAATTGCTCGGGCATGTTGCCATCATCCCAATACAACTCCCTGTAAAATGGTTTTGTAAATGGATGCATGGTTTTCACATGAGAGAAAAAACAAATTTCAGCACTATGTATTTTTGCTTCCAAGCATTCTGTAGTTTTTTGCATGGTAAGAAAAATGAGCTTGGGCTATGATGCAGGCATGGAATTGATGGGAGAGAGGTTTGAGGATTGTAGGAGGACTTATGAACCCGTGAGGAAGCTATCATGTTTGCCAAACTACCTTTTTGAAATCCATTTCTAGCTTCCTGTAGAACACGTAGTTTTGATGAAAGAAGCACAATGAAATGGAAAAAATGATGGAGAAGGGTGAGGGATGGAAACTGTTGGCATTATGATACATATGTTGTACTTGATGGCAACCCACTCATCTCAGATGATAAATTATAGTGCAGAAAAGTTCATGCACTTTTATGCAGAGAAAAGTTTATTTCATGTAGAGAAAAGTTCACGCACTTTTATGTAGAGAAAAGTTTATTTCATGTAGAGAAAAGTTCACGCACTTTTATGCAGAGAAAAGTTTATTTCATGTAGAGAAATGTTCACGCACTTTTATGCAGCGAAAAGTTTATTTCATGTAGAGAAAAGTTCATGCACTTTTATGCAGAGAAAAGTTTATTTCATGGAGAGAAAAGTTCACGCACTTTTATGCAGAGAAAAGTTTATTTCATGTAGAGAAAAAGTTCACGCACTTTCATGCAGAGAAAAGTTCCTTTCATGAAGAGAAAATTTCACGCACTTTCATGGTTGGCTCATGGTATTAGTCCGACAGTTTTTGATCCTATGGTTTTGGTTCATGGTATTGCATCCAAAAGTGTTGATCTCACGCACTTTCATGGTTGGTTCATGGTATTAGTCCTATAGTTTTTGATCCTATGGTTTTGGCTCGTGGTATTGCATCCAAAAGTATTGATCTCACGCTCTTTCATGGTTGGTTCATGGTATTAGTCCAACAGTTTTTGATTCTATGGTTTTGGACCGTGGTATTGTGGAAGGCCTAACACTATAAAAGAGGAAGGAGATCATGTGGCAAAGTATCATCGAATGAATTGAATATCTAATAAGTGCTAGATCTGAAATATTTGTGATTGGGTTATGGTGCAGATCTGGATCTGAATGAAGGAGGAACCTTAGTGCATAAAGAAGGATAAGTTCTTTTGATGGGTCATAATCTTTATGCTTGAATAATAGTATCTTTGCATGATTTGGATTTGTTATATGAGGCGCATGCTTGATCTATAAATCTGACAATCTAGGTTAATTAGTGTCTGAATATTTGAAAGAAGGAATTATCCTTTATAGATCTTCATGCAGGTTTCAGGTTGTTGAAGTAGCGTATATCTTTAAATTATGATCTAGCTACCTCTGTCTATTGCTGCAGTATTCTGGGTTCAGAATTTGGTGTGTGGTTACTGTTACTGTGTTCTGGGTACAGCTGTCAGAGAAGTGTTTACTTGATTCAGTGCTAATTGGGAAAAGGAGATTGTTTGATGCAGATATACTTGATGATTGATTGATGTTCATGGATCCAGTCTAAAAATTTATGAAATGTGGTCCCTGGAAGAAAGAGAAGGTTGTAGCCTTTAGTAGGCCAGCACCTACGTACTAGTATCTTGGCTAGTACAAGAGCTAAGGGGGTTGTAGCTCCCTTCCAGGAGAAGTTGGAGAACAAGAGAGGGTTGTAGCTCTCTGCATGTTGTAGCCTGCGTACTGGTAAAGGACTACACCAGTACAAAATAATTGTAAAAGGAGTTTCTAATTGAAAGAAGATAGAGACATATTGCAGCAGGTGGTTTTCACCCACATTAGGTTTCCACCTTATATCTGGTGTTCTTTTGTGTTACTATTTGCTTTTCTTGTTCCTGCTCATTATTTTATGATACTGACATACAAAGTAATGATCAATATTTGAAGAATTATTCAAAGTATAAATAAGGAAGATAGATTGATAAGAATTTGATAATACTGATTCACCCCCCCTCTCAGTATTATTTCCAACAATTGGTATCAGAGCAGGTCCTTCTGAAGAAGCTTGATCGCTTGAAGGAAGATCTAACATCATGAGCAACTACGAGAGGGAAGCATCAATCAGGCCACCGATTTTTGATGGAACAAACTTCGTATATTGGAAGGTAAGAGTTACTGCCTATCTTCAACCTTTGGGTATAGAAGTATGGGACATTATAGAAATAGGGTATACTTTTCCATTAGCTACTCCTACAGATTCAGCTGAGAAGAAGAAATATGAAACAAATGCAAAGGCGGTTAATACTCTTCTAGGATGTCTATCTCAATCTGAATTTGTGAAGGTTATGCAATATAAATCCGCAAAAGTAATACGGGACAAGATTGTTTTGAGCTACGAAGGAGATGAACAGGTAAAACGTGCAAAACTTCAAACCCTCAGGATTCAGTATGAGAATCTCAGAATGTATAGTGATGAAAGTGTGGCTAACTATTTCCTTCAGGTAGACGAGATTGTTAATTGTATGAAAAACTTGGGTGAAGAAATAAAAGAGGCTGTTGTGGTTGAAAAAGTCCTAAGATCATTGTCCCCCAAGTTTGAATCTAAAGTGTCTGCAATAGAAGAAAAGGAAAATCTACGAACTCTTACTATGTCTCAGCTACACGGAATTCTAACTGCTTATGAAATGAGAAAAGGAGGTCCATCAGACAGGAGAGAAGCTGCTTTTAAGGCTTCAGGCAAAGGAGACTACTATGAATCAAGTCAAGTGCCAGAAGAAGAAGAAGAATCAAATTTTGTCAGAAATCTTCAACGGGGTACTGGAAGGTTCAGAGGTAAGCTACCTTTTAAATGTTTTGCTTGTGGAAGAGTAGGTCATTATGCTGCCAAATGTCCTCATAAGGATAAGATTGACAAAGGAAAGGAACCTACCATATGGAACAAGAAACAAAATGCAAATAAGAAAAGCTACTACACTCATGAAGACAGTGATGGTCTATCAAATAGTGATGAAGATGAACGAGGTAATGACTATAAACTTTTAATGGCATTTGAAGATGATGATTACATGGATGCTATAGATGTGGATAGTTTTTATGAACAAATTTCTAGACTTAAGACATGTATAGAAGAAAAGAATATGATTATTGATACTCTACAATTTCAAATTGATGAAAAAGAAAAATATCTTGAAAAGTTAGAAGGTGAAATTGTTGGCCTTAGAAAAGAAATTGAGAAAACAAAGGCTGTTAATCTTAAGTTTGTCAAAGGATCTGAAACTCTGGATGAGATCATCAATGTACAGCGTTCTCCGCTAAACAAGACAAGTCTGGGGTATAATGGAGAAACATCTCAAGCATCCACCTCAAAGAGTTATCTTGATGCAGCAAGAAGGAATGAGCAAAAGCACAATGGAGATCACCAGGTAAAGCAGGGACGAATTACATCAAGAACGAACAAAGACTATCAGGTAAACCAGGGGCAATCTGTCTTAAGGATGAACAAAAGCTACAACCAGTCACAGGTAAAATCTTCTCAATTCGCTTCAAGAATGGATGACAATAGAAATTACAATCATTTGGCCGGTAGATTTGATAATCGCAGAAGTTTCTTCAATGGGAAATGTTTCTCTTGCCATAACTTTGGTCACAAAGCAGCTCAATGTGTTGCATATAAAACAATCATGACTAGAGAAGCTCAAAAACAAAGAAGTATGATCGGGATTACAAAAAGGACCTATAACAACTTTTCGGCTCTTGAAAATGAATTTGAATGTTCTATTTGCAATAACTTTGGTCATGAAGATTCTGAATGCAGGAGCAGGTTTCAGCAGACAAAGGAACAAGCCTCAAGCACCAGAACATGGAGAATAAAGGAACCACAAACAGAAAGATGTGGGATAGCCTTTTATGCAGAGGGACAGGAAAATCTATGGTACATCAACAATGGATGTTCGAAGCATATGACAGGTGATAAAGAAAAACTTGAATCATATTCTGCTTTAGAAAAGGGAAAGAAAGTTTCTTTTGGAAATGATACTTCAGCAGCTATAAAAGGAAAAGGCACAGCTCAGTTAAAAGAAAAGGTCAAAGCTGGAAATGTTTTGTATGTTGATGGCTTGAAGCATAACCTTCTGAGTGTCAGTCAGATGTGTGATCAAGGAACCGAGGTAATATTTCGATCAAATGGATGTTGCGTTCGTGATCTTGATACAGGGAAAACAGTGATCAAAGGTAGAAGAAATCCAAATGATCTATACATATTTGAAGAAGGACAATAACAATGCTATTTGAGCAAGGATGATGAACATTGGTTATGGCACCGGAGGTTGGGGCATCTAAGCTTTTCACAAATAAGGAAGGCATGCAAATATCAGGCAGTTCGTGGTCTTCCAGATATCAAAATTCCAGACAAAACTATATGCAAATCATGTCAGTTTGGTAAGCAAACCAGAACCAACTTCCCGGAGAATGAAGGATCAGCCAGCAGGCCTCTTGAACTAGTCCATACAGATGTATGTGGTCCTTTCAGGACGAGGTCACCTCGAGGAGAAGAATACTTGATATTATTCATTGACGATTTCTCCAGGTTTGTTTGGTTAGGACTTTTGAAGCACAAAGACGAAGCATTCGAAAAATTCAAATCCTTCAAAGCCTTGGTTGAAAATGAATCAGGTTACAAAATTAAGTGCCTCAGGTCCGACAGAGGTGGGGAGTTTACCTCAAATGAATTTTTCGATTTCTGTGAAGAACATGGGATAAGAAGGGAATTCTCTACAACTAGAACTCCTCAACAAAATGGAGTGGTGGAAAGGATGAACAGAACAGTCCAACAAATGGCCCGTGCTATGCTTGATGAGTCCGGAACTCCCACAAATTTCTAGGGTGAAGCTGCATATGCTGCGGTTGTTATTCTCAATAAAACAAATGTCCGAGTGAACAACACTCAAACTCCTCATGAACTCTGGTATGGTGAGACTCCTTCGGTAAAACACTTCAAAATCTTTGGAAGAAAATGCTATATTAAGAACACTGATGAGCAACTTGGCAAACTTGAACCTAGAGCAGATGATGGCATTCTTCTTGGTTATTCTCCACACAACAAAGCATATAAGTTCTACAATAAAAGGCTTGGAAGAATTGTTGACAACATTGATGTAGTGGTTGATGAAAAAGGATACATTCCTAGGCAAGTAAATCATGAAACTATCGAAGAAGATGAAGACTACCCTCAAAGACAGAATGATTAAGAAGAAGAACCTCAAGAAGCACCAGAGGAACAGATAAGGGTAGAAGAGAAGACTCCATCTAGGTACGTTCAGAAGAATCATCCAAAATCTCAGATTTTGGGGCAAAAAGAAGCAGGTGTACAAACAAGAAGAACAATTGCAGAAGCTTCAAGCTATTTGGCATTACTCTCATCCATTGAACCACAAAATGTAAAAGAGGCATGCAAAGATGAATGTTGGGTCAAAGCAATGGATGAAGAACTTGAGCAGATCGAAAAGAACAACACTTGGGAGTTGGTTCCTAGACCAAAGGATAAGAATGTTATAGGGACAAAATGGGTCTTCAAAAATAAGTTGAATGAAAATGGGGAAGTAATTAGAAACAAGGCCAGACTTGTTTGTAAAGGGTATGCGCAGCAAGAAGGAATAGATTTTGAAGAAACTTTTGCTCTTGTTGCAAGTGTTATAGACATTTTTGTGCCTGGCATCACTGAGCATGAAATGTCAATAATCAAGGGATCCAAAGTCCCTAAACATGTTGTTCCTACCCCTAGAGGAACAAGGCCAGCAAACCACAGCACTTAACAAAAGTTCTCCACCTGAAAACACTCAAAACAAGGCAATTCTGGATCATGTCAACTGCTCCACTGAGCATCTGCGCTGAATGTCAACTACTCCACTGTCTACCTGCGTTGAATGTCAACTGCAAAGAAGGCTACCTGCGCTGAGCGAGTTTGGACAAGTGGCAGAGTCATTCCTCAAGGTGTCAATGCCCAGGAAGCTTCCAAAATGACACTTGGATCAGGGAATTCGACTGGTGATGAGTAAGAGGTTCCAAATCTCCAAGTGGAAGCAAGAACCTCCAAGTGGACTCAAGAACTGAAGTGGGAGAGGACACTAGTCAGTCTCAGACCAGTCTCAAGCTGACTCATCCTCTCTCCAATATCCCTATATATAGATCTCTCTCCATGAGGTCAAGGGAGGCTGGAATTTGGTATTTGCAAAGAATTGCTGTTGGTTTGTGGCTAGAAACATTGGGTGTGTTATGCTTTGAAGGGAGCTGAAGAAGGAATTCCATTCTGCTGGGAAGGAGATGCTGGATTGGAGCCCTATGGGTTGTATCTCTTCCTGAACCCTGTTACTTTCAATAAAGCTATCTTGATTCTTTCCTATATGCTGGTGTATGTTGTATGATTGCATTAGTATATTTGATTTACGTCTAATCCTGAATCATTTATGAATATGTATATTTGCCTTTGTATTGTGTTCTTCTCTTGTCGCAAGTAGCTGTTCTCTTGTCACAGGTAGCTGTTCTCTTGTGATCTCGCGGGATTCAAGTAGCTGTTCTCTTGAGCAAGCGAGGAGGCAAGTAGCTGTGGACACACAAAGAGAAGAGGATCTAGATCGAGGGACAACCGGAAGACAACGGTAAGTCTACCAATCTCCCCTCTTTCACATTTCATAAAGGAAGAAATCATAGTAGCTGTATTCGTTTGTTGCGAAGGCGCTGTCACACCTTAGGTGGATAGGATCGTCCTAAATAGGCATTTTTCCCCACAACAAATTGGTGACTCCGCTGGGGAAGAACTTGTTTATTCATTTCATTTGTGTTTCCGTCATTTGTTTACTTCATAGACTTGACAACAATTCTTGAACTGCATCTTTCCCGGATGCAAAGTAAAAGTTGCTGCTTTGATCCAGTATGTTGGACTTGTCTATGATCTAAACTAGATCCACAAATGATTTGATTGATCCTTGTGATAGTCTTTAGTACCCTATCAAAGCATCCCTCTATTTATACCTTGCTTGTGTTTCTGATTTGGCCTGAAAAAGTTGATTTTTGAGCATTTTGTGACTCAGAAACCAAGAGAAACGAGAGTTTCTCTCTTCAGCGCAGGCACTGTGAAGGCAGTCTGCATTTCAACACAGGTCCCGAAGGGGCTACCTGCGCTGAATGTCAAACTGACAGTGTTGGACCTGCGCTGAACTAGTGTGGCCTTGAGCAGCTGGGGTTCTTTGTCCTTTGTTGCCCTGTTTTGATCTCTGTTTTTGCAGCCTTTAACCAGCATAGGTACTAGCCTGATAACCCTTTTCTTTGCTTGAATTCCGCCCCATTTTTGTACAAAAAGATTGTGAATGTTTTTATGTGTTTGTGGCGTCATTTACAGTCTTCCTTTGCATGAGTAAAGTAGTCTTTCTGTAGCCTTTGATTCAGATCTGATTGAGACTGATATTAGAAGAGAGTTCATTGGTTGTTTGTTCAGATTGATTATAGTTTTACTTTTGCTTATTGGTTTGAATTTGTCTCTTTCAAAGTATCAAAACAAGTCTTTATTTCGAAAATCGCAAAGTGATTGTAATCTCTTCTACCCTTGTTGATTTCGAAGAAAGTGAACTTGTTTATTTTGATCATTGTAAAAGCAAATTCAAAGTTGTGCAAAAAGCTTTCTTTGTAGGCATTTATACTAAGAAAGTGAAAACAAACACCTGCATTGTGCATTTTGCATTTGATAGTTTGCATGTTGGATTTAGGGAAAGTGCATTAGAGTGTGCTGATTGCTCTTTGAGAAAAGATAGTCGCTCTCTTTTCCCTTAGTAGCTAGGATTTTCAAAGTTGAAAGATTGTAAAGCTTGCTTATCATCTTAGACTGCATTTAGGAATTTGTATCATACATCTCGTGGTGAACCTTGAAAGGCAAACTTTAAAAAGATCAACCTAAAATAAACTGAATGAACCTAACAACGCTTTGTAACATAACACACAACATAGAGGTCTAGGCTAGAGACGTGTTCCGGCGTCGTTAAGCCTAGTGACTGTCGATCTCTAAGAAGGTGGGTGATTCCTCCTGAGAGACGGTAGCGCTAGTACGGATTTGTGCTCCCACGTACCGTCGCGTATATATTGGGAGACCCCTATAGGCATATATCTTTTATCCTTAGGAAACCGTGTCGGCCGCCCTACTGGTCGCAATGCAGTGAACACAGCATTCACGAAGATCGACCACCCGTACCGTAAAACGTATTCTGTGGTTTTGCGAAAAGTTTGGCACACCCTCTGCCTAGATCTCCAGAGCAGTTTCTTTTGGCCTTTTTCAGACTCTATAACAGAAAAAGTCCATCCGAGCATTTGTCACTTCGGGCTCGTTAAAACATCGAAGGAGACTAGAGTCATCTTTAGCTTTTTCTCGACTCTTTAAAACTGAAAAAGCAAGTTGTGTCTAAAAAGCGTCGTTAACAATTTATTTTAAATGGAACAATCACCCTTTAATCCTGCGTTGATCTTTAGGTTGAAAAGATGGAGCACACCAACCAAGGAGTTCCCTTGGGTGGAAATCCTAGTCCCTTCTCCTCTTGGGGAGATGTTGGTGCGCCCCACATGGCCACATTGTCGCTTCCAGGACTGACAATTGGCCTACCAGTTTGGCTCTTTTCGACCAATGTCGTTCAGAATACCACCACTCCTGAACAGTCGAGTCAACAGTTAGATCAGACAAGAGTTGCCTCCCAGCCTTCCACTTCATCTTCCTCCCCTCCTTCCTCTTCGCTTGACGGAACTGGTCGATCAAAAAATCAGGTTCCTAAGGAGAAGAAGGAGAAGAAGAAGAAAGAAAAGAAGAAGAAGGAGCCTAAGGTGACTGGGGGCAAACAAGTGTCATCTAACAAAAATCCACATACCGCACTCGTAAGGCCTAAATCACCATGCGTCATATGCAGGGGAGACCATTTCCATAGAGATTATCCTTGTATCCCACGGATACTAAGAGACTGGTCCCCCCATTTGCACAATTCGGGAGCATCGACCTCTGATAGCCATGTCGACTGCTCACCGTCAACTAGTGGGAGTGAAGCTCCAGAACAGAATGGGAGAGTTAAATTTCCCTGCAGACTGTGTGAAGGCGATCACGCCATCCACCGTTGTCCCTTCTTAGACGAGGCAAAAAGAGTTCTGGAAGAGCACCCGATTTTACGAGCGAATCTTCCTCCTGGATATCAAAGACTCCTGCCAAGTCCCTCACTAGTTGAGAATCCGGCTGAGCCACTTAGATGGTTAGCCGAAGCACTTGTCATTGAAGAAGAACCGTCTGGATCCATGCCTGACGAAAGTCAAAAGGTTGATACGGCAGTTGACCCGGTTTTGCCTTCAGAGGCTCCATCTTCGAATGACACCATCACAGAGGAGAATACAGACGACACCGTCCAGGTTCTCTTCATCAACACAGACTCTGATAATCAAGGGGGCAATGCCACCATTCCTTTGTCGCAGGAAGGAAGTTCATCAGAGCGCTATACGGCCGTATATTCGGTCCCACCACCAAGCAACCTGGTTGTGTCCTTTGATTGGAACCAACTAGGCAGACCCCGATTGCCAGCCAGTGTGCCATTCAGAATTATTTGTCAAATATACAGAATGGTAATGGCTGGCACTATCATTGATGAGGGGGCATCTGTGAGTATCCTTTCCTCTATTGCTTGGAAAGCGCTTGGTTCGCCAGCACTTTTACCTGAGATGAGAAATCTATCAGGTTTTGATAAAGGAACCAGTCGACCTTTAGGGATCCTCCCCATTGTGCCCATAACATTGAAAGGGAAGACCGTTCATATGAACGTAATGGTCGTTCAAGGACCCTTGGATTATAACCTACTCCTTGGACGAGACTATATATATTGCATGGGAGCTGTAGTCTCCTCACTCTTTAGAGTAATGTGTTTTCCGCATGAAGGAAGAATGGTCAAGCTCGTGGACCAACTTTCGTTTCCCGGATCACACATCGCAAATAGTCATGTGCCATCCCTAAATGGTCTATTCATGCAAGAAGTGTCTCAACCCACGGTCCGTCCTCCTGATGAGCGCGAGTAATCCGGGAGGATATGACTGGAACCCAGGGGGCATGCATCCTGGCCTGCTTCGGCAGGGAAACTTTGGGTATAGGGTAGGTTTCCGCAGGAGAATATGACTAGTTCGTACCCTGTCCGTGGTTGGAAGAGGGGTTGTTCTAGAATAGGATTCTTTTGTCAAAGTTACGTGTTTGACACCAGTCATTCACCCTTGTCTATTTCGGTAGACATTGCCGAGGAAGTGTTTTGTTTGAAAGATTAACGAGACAATCTTTGGGTAACCTGAAAGAGGTAAGCCTCTCTCGATTAAAACAAATGTTTTGGCGGAGGGTAAGTAGAGGTAACCTTGAAACTCTGTTTTATACCTGGGGGCATGCAAACCTTTTGGAGTGCAAGCAAAGAGCGGTTATTTATCTATTTTTTTGGGTTAGCCGTTTCCTAACTTGTATAAAGAAAGGATGGGGAGCAAAGCTTAGTGAGATGAAGCTCCATAAAAAATAGAATCTTGATGAGACACTCTTATCAAAAGACTGGGTAAATCGAGCAGTTTTAGCATAAAGTTCATGCTCATTAAAAAATAAACGCAAGATCTGAGCAGTTTTAACGCGGTCTTCATGCTCGTTAAAAAATAAATATAAGCAGTGAGCAATGTTTCCTCCAGAGTTTAAGCTCATTTTTAACTAAAAAATGAACCTATCCCGGTAAATAACCGCTGTGATCGTAAATTTATCAGCCATAAAAGCCTTGGTCGTGTTTGCACCTGCCACCTCCACTTGTCATTTGGCCGATCGTTCACTTCCATATGATTGTTTACCCATTTTGAGGAACAGCTGCGAAGAGTGATTTCACCTAGCCATCCTTGTGACACTGCCGTGATTGGAAAATCCCAACCTGTACCTGGAATCAGTTGCTATCCCTGTTTATCACTCGTTCCTCAAAAGACGAGTCTTCTTTAAGCTCTTTTCAACTGACTCGTAAAATATGAAAAGATTGCCGAGTTTTGGCCTTCCAGCTCGTTAAAAGGACAAGAAGAGCTATCCCTCCTCTAGATTTTAATCTTTTTGGACCTGAGGGATTATTGCACAAAAAGGTCGAGCGCTTGTTTTATTCAGCTCGTTAAAGTTATCGAAAACTCATCCCTTCTGTATTGTTTTATACTTTTTCGGACTTAAGGGATTAGATGACGAAAAAGGAATTTTGGAGTTAACTTTATGTACCTTTTCAGACTCTCTAAAAATGAAAAGGACCGATTTATCCTTGTCGTTAGACTCGTTAAAATGATAAATAGCGACAAACTTGTCTTTAGACGAGAACGAGTTTCCCTATCGCTAGGCTCGTTAAAACATAGCGATGGGCTTGCCCGAAGGGCAGTTTATAGAACACGCATATGTTATCCTCCTCAAGCTTGACAAAAATAAAGAGGTACTGGTCAGCAATGACTAGGGAAAAATTGGGAAAAATCAAGAAAACTTTGATGGTAGCAGGTCGCTCTTGAACATGACACTTTTCCTCCGTACCACAATCGGGTTGGGTTGTTTCATTCACCGGTCACATCACCATGGTCTTGCCATACCATCCATATTTGGGGTAATGCTACCGATCCATCGCATCAGTGTCGCCATATGTTCAAGAGAAGTCGTTCAGAAAGAGTCAACCGGGTCCCATCCACTGCCATACATTATCCTTCATCCATTCATGACTGCCACCCTGAATCATATTTCACATATTGTTTTCACCTCCATTAAAATCATTAGCTCCGTTCCGTGTCACTAATGTGGGATTCATTAAGGCCCTCCTTTGACGGATCACTCCTTGTCGACATCAGCTCATTATCCAAGGTGTTGATCTAGGAACAACCCCTTTAGTACTTTGAAGCTTGCATGCCTCAATGGCAAGTTTCTCACTTCCGGCGACAGGTATACATCAATGACCTTCGACCAGAAGATTTTGCATGGTGTTCGACGCCAAGTCCTTTATTCACACCACATGAATTGTACTGCAGTACCTTGAGGGTCATTATCATTATCGGTGATTCCTCTCACGCTTGTTAACGGTTTACATCATTGACCGGTAATCAAGCGATGTCTTTCCATGTTCGACTTCAGCGCAATTCTCACATGGATCGACTTGTACTTAGAGTGAAGATCGAACGAGTTTGAAGACCCCGGATCTAGTTTCATCCATCCGGGCTGCGATATATATTCAGGAAAAATAAAGACATTTGACATGTACATCATTACAGCAGATGATCATCCTACTCAAAGGATGATAATTTCACTAAAATTATCAGTCTACCATCAGACGATCGTCTGTTCTATGTACAAAAATGAATTTATAAAGTTGAGCATGGGAATGCCCGCCTCAGCTAGATCATGAAAGTAGTATGAATCATAATGTATTGTATTGTATTTTATTACAGGTCTCCTCCCAGCAGATGGATGAACTTCGGACCCTCCTGGATAAAGCATTTCACCCGATAAACGGCCTCATACTTTAGGGGGCAACTGTTATAGACATTTTTGTGCCTGGCATCACTGAGCATGAAATGTCAATAATCAAGGGATCCAAAGTCCCTAAACATGTTGTTCCTACCCCTAGAGGAACAAGGCCAGCAAACCATAGCACTTAACAAAAGTTCTCCACCTGAAAACACTCAAAACAAGGCAATTCTGGATCATGTCAACTGCTCCACTGAGCATCTGCGCTGAATGTCAACTACTCCACTGTCTACCTGCGTTGAATGTCAACTGCAAAGAAGGCTACCTGCGCTGAGCGAGTTTGGACAAGTGGCAGAGTCATTCCTCAAGGTGTCAATGCCCAGGAAGCTTCCAAAATGACACTTGGATCAGGGAATTCGACTGGTGATGAGTAAGAGGTTCCAAATCTCCAAGTGGAAGCAAGAACCTCCAAGTGGACTCAAGAACTGAAGTGGGAGAGGACACTAGTCAGTCTCAGACCAGTCTCAAGCTGACTCATCCTCTCTCCAATATCCCTATATATAGATCTCTCTCCATGAGGTCAAGGGAGGCTGGAATTTGGTATTTGCAAAGAATTGCTGTTGGTTTGTGGCTAGAAACATTGGGTGTGTTATGCTTTGAAGGGAGCTGAAGAAGGAATTCCATTCTGCTGGGAAGGAGATGCTGGATTGGAGCCCTATGGGTTGTATCTCTTCCTGAACCCTGTTACTTTCAATAAAGCTATCTTGATTCTTTCCTATATGCTGGTGTATGTTGTATGATTGCATTAGTATATTTGATTTACTTCTAATCCTGAATCATTTATGAATATGTATATTTGCCTTTGTATTGTGTTCTTCTCTTGTCGCAAGTAGCTGTTCTCTTGTCACAAGTAGCTGTTCTCTTGTGATCTCGCGGGATTCAAGTAGCTGTTCTCTTGAGCAAGCGAGGAGGAAAGTAGCTGTGGACACACAAAGAGAAGAGGATCTAGATCGAGGGACAACCGGAAGACAACGGTAAGTCTACCAATCTCCCCTCTTTCACATTTCATAAAGGAAGAAATCATAGTAGCTGTATTCGTTTGTTGCTAAGGCGCTGTCACACCTTAGGTGGATAGGATCGTCCTAAATAGGCATTTTTCCCCACAACAGCAAGACTTGAGGCCATCCGAATGTTCCTTGCTCTCTCAAGCTTTCAAAAGTTCAAAGTATTTCAAATGGACGTGAAATCGGCCTTTCTGAATGGAGACTTAGAAGAAGAAGTATACATTGAGCAGCCAGATGGTTTCATTCTTGGAAATGATCCAAATCTTGTATGCAGATTGAAAAAGGTTCTCTATGGTCTTAAACAAGCTCCAAGGGCTTGGTACTATCGTTTGGACAAATATCTTCATCAACAAGGTTTTTCAAAAGGATCAGCAGATAGAAATCTTTATATAAAAATTGAAAATGACAAATTGTTGATACTTGTTGTGTATGTAGATGACATTATCTTTGACAGCAATGAAGAATCTATGAGTCAAAGCTTTGCCTTGGTGATGCAGAAAGAATTCGAAATGTCCTTGCTTGGAGAATTGACATATTTTCTTGGCCTGCAAATCCAACAAAAGGAAGGAGGGATCTTCTTGTCTCAAACCAAGTATCTCAAGCAGATTTTGAAAAAATATGGCATGGAAGATGCAAAACCAGTATGTACACCCATGGTCATAGGATGTAGCCTCAGTGCAAATGATGAATCAGCAGCAGTACATCAACCAACCTACAGATCTATGATTGGAAGTCTACTTTATTTGACAGGTACCCGACCAGACATCATGCATGCAGTGGGAATAGTTGGAAGATTTCAGGCAAATCCAAAGGAAACTCATCTTCAGGCAGTAAAGAGAATCTTCAAATATCTTCAAGGGACTCAAAATTATGGCTTATGGTATCCTAGAGATACAGATCTCACACTTCATGCTTATACTGATGCAGATTGGGCCGGAAGCGTGGATGACAGGAAGAGCACAAGTGGTGGTGCATTCTTTATGGGTTCCAGATTAGTATCTTGATCAACAAGAAACAGAGTTCGATTGCCTTGTCTACAGCTGAAGCAGAATATGTTGCTGCTGCATCTTGCTGCACTCAACTCCTTTGGATGATGCATACCTTGCAGGATTTCCAAATCACTTGTACACCACCCATCTCCATCTTATGTGATAATACAAGTGCAATCAGCATTTCAAAGAACCCAGTCATGCATTCCAAAACCAAGCACATACCAATCAAGTATCACTTTCTCTGGGAACAAGTGCTTGAATAAAAGGTCAAGTTGGAGTATGTTCCTTCTAAGGAACAGGTTGTTGATATACTCACCAAACCATTGCCTAGGGAGACCTTTGAATACCTCAGGCAAAAGCTGAGGGTTGTTGATGCATCATCTTGTTGTTGAATCTCTTCTGATTGTTGGTTGTACGCAAGGTTCTTCTGAAGTATATGCGTACATGTGCTGGGTTGCGGATTGGTCAAAGATCGAATGGCACAGGTTCAGGGGGAGCATATCATGCATTGTTGGCATTATGGAGGAAGTACAGAAGGAGATCATGGATGCTGGTCTGAATATTGCTGCAATACGTCTCTATCTCTTTCATGGTCATTTATGGTGTTTGATGGATTATAGTTCTTCTTTGCAGATCTAGTTTATAGTCAGGGGGAGCATGTTCTTAGGGGGAGCATAACCCTTTGCCCTTGATGTCAAAGGGGGAGAGTGATTGGTTGTTGTTGCCATCAAGTCCAAAGGGGGAGATTGTTGGCATTATGATACATATGTTGTACTTGATGGCAACCCACTCATCTCAGATGATAAATTATAGTGCAGAAAAGTTCACGCACTTTTATGCAGAGAAAAGTTTATTTCATGTAGAGAAAAGTTCATGCACTTTTATGTAGAGAAAAGTTTATTTCATGTAGAGAAAAGTTCACGCACTTTTATGCAGAGAAAAGTTTATTTCATGTAGAGAAAAGTTCACGCACTTTTATGCAGAGAAAAGTTTATTTCATGTAGAGAAAAGTTCACGCACTTTTATGCAGAGAAAAGTTTATTTCATGGAGAGAAAAGTTCACGCACTTTTATGCAGAGAAAAGTTTATTTCATGTAGAGAAAAATTTCACACACTTTCATGCAGAGAAAAGTTCCTTTCATGAAGAGAAAATTTCACGCACTTTCATGGTTGGCTCATGGTATTAGTCCGACAGTTTTTGATCCTATGGTTTTGGTTCGTGGTATTGCATCCAAAAGTGTTGATCTCACGCACTTTCATGGTTGGTTCATGGTATTAGTCCTATAGTTTTTGATCCTATGGTTTTGGCTCGTGGTATTGCATCCAAAAGTATTGATCTCACGCTCTTTCATGGTTGGTTCATGGTATTAGTCCAATAGTTTTTGATCCTATGGTTTTGGACCGTGGTATTGTGGAAGGCCTAAGACTATAAAAGAGGAAGGAGATCATGTGGCAAAGTATCATCGAATGAATTGAATATCTAATAAGTGCTAGATCTGAAATATTTGTGATTGGGTTATGGTGCAGATCTGGATCTGAATGAAGGAGGAACCTTAGCGCATAAAGAAGGATAAGTTCTTTTGATGGGTCATAATATTTATGCTTGAATAATAGTATCTTTGCATGATTTGGATTTGTTATATGAGGCGCATGCTTGATCTATAAATCTGACAATCTAGGTTAATTAGTGTCTGAATATTTGAAAGAAGGAATTATCCTTTATAGATATGCACGCAGGTTTCAGGTTGTTGAAGTAGCGTATATCTTTAAATTATGATCTAGATGCCTCTGTCTATTGCTACAGTATTCTGGGTTCAGAATTTGGTGTGTGGTTACTGTTATTGTGTTCTGGGTACAGCTGTCAGAGAAGTGTTTACTTGATTCAGTGCTAATTGGGAAAAGGAGATTGTTTGATGCAGATATACTTGATGATTGATTGATGTTCATGGATCCAGTCTGAAAATTTATGAAACGTGGTCCCTGGAAGAAAGAGAAGGTTGTAGCCTTTAGTAGGCCAGCACCTACGTACTAGTATCTTGGCTAGTACAAGAGCTAAGGGGGTTGTAGCTCCCTTCCAGGAGAAGTTGGAGAACAAGAGAGGGTTGTAGCTTTCTACAGGTTGTAGCCTGCGTACTGGTAAAGGACTGCACCAGTACAAAATCATTGTAAAAGGAGTTTCTAATTGAAAGAAGATAGAGACATATTGCAGCAGGTGGTTTTCACCCACATTGGGTTTCCACCTTATATCTGGTGTTCTTTTGTGTGACTATTTGCTTTTCTTGTTCCTGCTCATTATTTTATGATACTGACATACAAAGTAATGATCAATATTTGAAGAATTATTCAAAGTATAAATAAGGAAGATAGATTGATAAGAATTTGATAATACTGATTCACCCCCCCCCCCCCCTCTCAGTATTATTTCCAACAGAAACATGGATGCTTGCAGGCCTCATGGAAAGATTCCCGACCTTCAGGTCCTCTTCAGAGATTAATTTTGGCTTGTTTGTAGGCTTCCTGTAGAAGACACAGAACTTCCTGTAGAAGGCACAAAACTTCCTCTATCTTTGTTTTGAGCGATCCTTCTAACCTGTAATGTCCTTGCTGCAACCTGAAATTATTCAATGGAAATTAGGTTTATTTTTCTTTTTCTCTTTTTTTTTGAAAACAACTAGGGTGCCTCATGGAGATTTTCACCCTAATTTCCTGCTCTGGGCGCCTCCAAGGGAGGTTTTCACCCAGAGATCTTATTCTCTTTTCTCTTTTTTTTCCCAACCCATTGACCGCCTCATGGAGGTTTTCAATCAATGAGCCAATCTAAGGCGCCTCCGAGGAGGTTTTCACCTTAGATTTTTATTTTACTCTTATTTTCATTTTTTATCTTTTTTCTCTCTCTTTTTTTTTTCTACCCTACCCTACTTGAAAAGAAAAATCATTTTCAAGTATAAGAATACTTCCAATGGAGCCATGTGCACGTCGAGATTAGAGACAATGATGTGGAGGCTTGAAATGCATGCTTTGACAACTATCCAGATTTCAGAGACCAAATGATTTGACTTTGAAGGGATCAAACATAGATGAGGAAGAGAGTACTGCTGCAACTTAGTGACTGTCTGGAACAATATCTCAATATAGCTCTGATATCCTTGGTCCTCTTTCTGATCTGGATCATTCTTCATGTCACCTTCTATCATGACCTTCTCATCTTCCTCTTTTTGCTGATTTTTCTATTGACTACATGGAGGATTTTATGGTAACCATGAGGGAGCTTTCTCGATCATTGATTATGATCTCTTCTCCTCATTAAGTGCAACCCATGGTTCTTTGATCTCCTCTCTTCAATCTTCTTTTGTTGGATATGATCCTTCAGTGCTGCCAATATAATCTCTTTTCTCCAATACTCTTCCTGAGCTATGATGAATATCTTGGAGCTCAAGAGGAGTTGTTTGGACACGTTGCGCCTCAGCATTGTAATGGATTTGAGCTACTCCAATGTGTGGATTTGGAAATGGTGGTACAGGTAGTTGAGTGGGGGTGTATATTTGAGATGGATGTGGATGGGGTTGTGGTTGGGCAGGCATGTGGGGCTGCCTTGGTGGAGGAGGAGGCGATGGTTGTGGTTGAGCAGGTGGTGGAGGCAAAGGAGTGGGAGGAGAGTTGTATTGGGGCCTCCACCCTTGATGAGGTGCATTCCACTGAGGTTGTGGCTGAGCATAAGAGTGAAATGAATGAGCAGCTGGTTGGGCATAATATGGAGATGGATCCGACCAAGGAGGGGGTGTGGACCAGGAAGGATGAGTAGGGGGACCCCAAGAAGGCATGGAAGTGGCTTGATAGGGGTCGTAATAGGTCTAGGATGTCCCTTGCATTCCCTGCTGGTAGGGTATGGGTCCATGTGGCCTCCTTTGGTTCATATAATAGAGTGATTCAGTGGCTCCTTTGGCTCTCTGATATGCAGCTTTAAGTCCAGGAAAGGAAGGGCACTGATTCGTAGGATGGTATTCTTCACAGACGAAACACACTTCTAGGGAGTGCATTGGACATTCGTTCCTAGGATGCTTTCTAGTGCACCTGGGACAAAAGATGGCCAAAGCCCTCTTGGCTTCCTCTTGCTTCCTTTGGATCCGCAGGGTATCCAATTGCATGGCAAGAAACTGCCTCATATCACTCTTGAAATCTTCCATCTGATTTTCAAATTCGTTTTTGGACAAGGTACTGCTCCCAACATTTCTGCTTGTAGCCATTTGCTCTAGAGGAATGTTTTCTTCTTCTTCTTCCCTTGAGGTTCTTCAAATATGTCTTGCTGTCCACCTAAGGGTTCTTTAATCATAGCCATCGAAGAAGAGAGAAGGTTGGTTCTGTGAAGTAGTGGGGGTGTTGTGCAATCATTTTTCTGAATTATCTCTACTCCTACAAGGCATAAAAGGAAATCTTTTTGGTTGATTTTTGCTTTTTTCTACTTGTACCTACAAAACTAAAATAGATTGAACTACAACTAACTATCTTACTGAAATGAAAATGCGGAATTGAAATGAAAGTAGGAAAGGACTAATCTGTTTTGCTCAAATGAGATTGCAGGAATGAAATGCTAATCTATGCTTGCAGAATTGAAATTGCGGAATTGAAATGCTAATCTACACTTGCAGAATTGAAATTTCAGAATTGAAATGCTAATCTATGAAAGTGGGAAATGCTAATCTACTTTTGCATAAACGAAATTGCATAATGGAAATGAAATAAACTACTTAGCAGAAGATTGTAGTGGAAAATAGAAGAAAAGCAAAAATCACCAATACTCTGACGCTTCCCCTGCAACGGCGCCAAAAAGGATGGTGGGCCCCAGTATTGCAGCAATAATGTTGCAACTCTTGAAACTCCCTTCTTTAATTTTATCAACCCGGTAAGTTCGTAACAAACTTGGAAGCGACGATGCTGTATGCACAAGTACTAGCTCTTGCCGCGGCTGTCACTTGATCAGCTGGCATAGGTCTGCTAGGAGCTTAAGCCAAATTCTATGAGCTCTTAGAAGAAGCTTTTTAACTGATGGATGAAATCTAACTCAAAGGAGGCTAATCTACTTGCAGAAAGAAAGTAAAAGCGGAAAGGAAATGCAAACCCTAGTTTTACTGACTAACCCTACTGGTGCAAGAAAAATGATGAAAGCTACAGAAAGGAATGCCATTGACTCTTAGAAAGGTAAAATTCATGTGACTAAGCTACTTCTAAAGTGAAATTTGAAAAGAAACGTCGTTTTGTATTTTTGAGTAAGTTGGCAGAATTATTGTGCATGTGCTTTAACTGTTTTTGACTGTGCAGAGGTGGATTGGCGAAAGGAAATGCTTGCAAGAGGTTGGGAAGGTTAGAAGAGGGCCTAAGGGGTCCCTAGCACCCTTCCAGAGAGTTTCATAGTGATTGGATCTCAAGAAACTGCTTTCGTGAGCTTCTACAGGAAGTCTGCAGGGGTTCTACAGGATGTTCTGTATTTTCTACACGATGTTCAAAAATGGGATTTTGGAGGGTGTATGGAGGGAGAAAGGTAGAGAAATGAGTATGGAGGTAGGATAAGGGTGTGAGGAGGTCCAGGACTTGGTGGATGGAGCTGAGGAGAGATGAAGATGGCTGGATTTGTTCAAGGAGGAGTGAAGCAATGTTGCACAAAAATTAGGGTTATGTGAGCAAATGTGGCAAACGTGAGGCAAGAATCCACGTTAGGGGATGGAGCATATGGGATTGATGGAGTATGGCCAGATAGAGAAGTGGTATGGGTGCTCTATAAGTTGTTCCTTTAACTGAACACACAATGACTTGGAAAATTAGAGACCTAGTTACATTAACCTAATCTGATCTAGCTAATAGTAAAGAGAATGAACATAAGTTTATTTGTAATGAAACCATGTATAATAAATATGCAACGAAGCAATCAAGCTATGCAACGAAGAAATCAAGAATCTGAACAGGTAACCAACTTCTGCACATAAAAAGCGAACACTAATGATTGCATGGCGAAGCAAAGATAGCGTTTTTGCTGGCAGCAAGGTCACCCTTGTCCTAGCTCATGATCCCACTGAGGGAGAGGTGAGATCATAGGTCCTTGATGGCCTTTTTTTTTATATCTTCCCTGTTAATAACCTATCAACTCAATCTAAAAATAGAAAACCTTTTCAATCATCAAAAGCAACTTAAATAACAAAACAAGATTTAAATCTAAATAGCAGATTTTATTCTAAGAATGCAACAAAAACACATAAAAGTAAACAAAGGAGGTACTGGGCACTTGAGTTGGGCCCAACCCCAAGAGCTACAACCTCCTAAGAGATATTAGAGCTGGTGCAAAGCTGGATTCATCTTTATTGAGCAAGAGATAATAGTTACATCAAAAACTGTCCACAAGGGAAAGCTTGAAAGTGTGCTGAAATGCAGAGCTAATCTACTGCCTAAAAAATGACTAAAAGAATGACTAAAATCGAACTACAAACTAGCTAACTTCTGCCTACAAAGTGACTAACTGAAATGAGGCCCTAAGCCTTCTTGTTTATACAAATTGAGGAGCCCTCCTAAACTTTAGGAACTCGGCTTCCAAAACTTGTAGTTAACAGCACCTTTACTAGCCCTTGCTCGGCTGCCCTTGTGATAATTAATTTGGTGGCCCTTGAAATCCGAGCTGATGGTGGAGAATTCGAGGTAAGGGCCCATAAATGAAGGGGACACCTTCCTAAAAATCCTCTCCACGAATTTGGCTACCAAGTGCTCATTTAAACCTTTGATTTTGTCTACAAATTGACCAAAAAGACTGCATAAAGCACACATTAGACTTGTTGGCATAATGACTAACCCAATTCACTCTATTAGCATAAATATAATCAAAAACATGCAATAAACTAATGAGAATGGTGGATTAAGTCGAATTAGGATGCTGAATGAGCCCATATAATTATCCATTTTTGGGGCTCATCATTTGTACGAGGACCGTACCAGAACAGAAACAAAAATAAGTCATCGAGTGGGAGATCTAAATCTCCATGAAAACATGTAAAGGTGGTGTGTTGGAAATGCGGAAAGGAAGGTCACTTTAAAAGGGATTGTAAATCTAAAGCTCCTGACAAAGGAAAGGGATTTGATGAGGCTCCTTCTGCAGAGGCAAAAACCACCTCAAATGAAGGTGGGGAAGTGTACTTGGCTTCTTCAAGTACACATGTAGATCATGAGGCATGGTTGATTGACTCAGGTGCATCCTTTCACTTCACTCCCCATAGAGAGTGGTTCTGCCAGTATGAGAAATATGATGGTGGTGATGTCTTCTTAGGGGATGACAGGAAGGCTAGAATCATGGGTTGCAGAAAAGTAAAGTTGAAGTTGCAAGGTGGAAGGGTTAGAATGTTTCCAGGTGTTCTACATATTCCTGCATTAGCCAGAAATCTGATTTCTGTAAGCACGCTGGATGATGCAGGTGTAAAAATAGTGTTTGAGAAGGATACCTGCAAAATGGTTCGAGGAGCACTGGTATTGATGCAGGGAGTTCGGATTGGAACTCTGTACAAGCTACAAGGTAGCATTGTTATTGATGGGTGCAATAGTTCTATGGTTCTTGAAAGTGGAGCAGAAAATCTAGTGGTCTCTGGAGAGAAGACCATGCTTTGGCATCAAAGGCTTGGACATATTGGAGAGAAGGGCCTTCAAATACTTCATGGTAAAGGTATGGTAGAAGGTATGAGTAATAGCTCTCTAGATTTTGATTTCTGTGAAAATTGTGTATATGGGAAGCAGAATCAGGTGAGTTTCCCCTCTGGTGGTAAGAGGGCAAAACAGACATTGGAGCTTGTGCACAGTGATGTGTTTGGACCTATGAAGGTTCCATCACTGGGTAAGTCTGTGTACTATGTATCAGTTATAGATGACTTCTCAAGGAATACATGGATATATTTCCTTAAGAAGAAATCTGAAGTCTTTGACAGGTTTAAAGAATTTAAGGCTCTAGTGGAAAACGAGACAGAGAAGAAGATAAAGGTGCTAAGGATAGATAATGGTGGAGAGTTTTGCAGCAAGGAATTTGAAGAATTATATAAGAAGTGTGGTATATCACAACAAAAGACTACTCCATATACACCTCAACAAAATGGAGTTGTAGAAAGAATGAATAAGACATTGATGGAAAGGGCAAAAAGAATGCTCAGTGGTGTCGGGTTAGGATAGGAATTCTGAGCAGAGGCGGTGGATACTGCATGTTACTTGGTCAACAGGTCACCTTCATCAGCATTGGAGGATAAGACTCCACAAGAGGTATGGACTGATAAGAAACCATCTCTTTCACATCTAAGGGTATTTGGATGTGATGCATATGTACATGTTCCACAGGAGAAAAGAACCAAGTTGGATAGTAAATCTGAAAAGTGCTTCTTTATTGGGTATAAGGATGGTTTAAAGGGTTATAAGCTTTGGAACCCAGTAACAAGGAAGGTTGTGTACAACCGAGATGTGGTGTTCAGAGAGGTGAAAGATGTTATTAGACATGAAGTCCAACCAAAGGAACCTGAGACGATAGAGTTTGAGCTAAAGGAGGAAGAATCAGACTCTACAACAGAGGAGGAATCAAAAGATGAAGAGCCACAAACTCCAGCTGTGAGAAGATCATTTCGAGAAAGAAGGCAGCCAGAAAGGTATAGTTCATCTGCTTTCTATTCAAATTTTTCTTTGTATGTTATTGATGATGATCCTAGAACTGTGAAGGAAACAATGGATTCAGAGGATGGAAAACTCTAGAAAGAGGCCATTGTTGATGAAATAGCATCTTTGCACAAAAATAAGGCTTCGGATCTGGTGGAGTTGCCAGCTGGAAGGAAACCCATTGGCAGCAAATGGGTGTTCAAAAAGAAGACAAATGCAGAAGGAAAAGTGGAGAAATAAAAAGCTCGGTTGGTAGCAAAAGGTTATTCCCAGGTGCCGGGAATTGATTTTGGTGATATTTTTTTCTCCAATTGCCAAGGTAGCTTCTATTAGATTACTTTTATCTGTTTCTGCTACTTTTGATTTTGAGGTAGAACAGATGGATGTGAAGACAACATTTCTTCATGGGGATCCGGAAGAGGAGATCTACATGAAGCAACCTGAAGGCTTTGCGGTGAAGGATAAGAAAGAACTGGTATGCAAGTTAAAGATGTATTTGTATGGGTTAAAACAGTCACCAAGGATGTGGTATCAGAAATTTGATACATTTATACGGGGACTTGGATTCACCAGAAGCAAAGCAAATCATTCTGTGTATTTTAAATTAATTGGTGACCGTGTTATTTATCTGGTCTTGTATGTGGATGATATGTTGCTGGTTGCAAATGACAAAGAAATTATCCAGGATTTCAAGACCCAATTGTCCTCCAAATTCGACATGAAAGATCTTGGTGCTACAAACTATATTTTGGGCATAGAAATTAAAAGAGATCGGGCAAAGAGGAAGCTCTGGTTAAACCAGAGGAAGTATGTCGAGACAATATTGCAGAGGTTTAATATGTAGGATAGTAAACTGGTGAAGGTTCCTGTTCCCGTAGGTGTGACGTTATCTGCTGAACAGTGTCCCAAGACACAAGAAGAGGAAGAGGACATGTCCCATGTTCCATATGCAAATGCAGTTGGTAGCCTGATGTATGCAATGGTTTGTATTAGACTAGACATTGCACATGCAGTGGGAGTATCGAGCAGGTTTATGTCAAAACCAGGGAAGGAGCACTAGACAACAGTGAAGTGGGTTTTCAGGTATTTGCGTGGCACTAGTGATTATGGTTTGTGCTACCAAGGAAGACTAGGATTGGATAGAATGTTGGATATTCATGCTTTGTTGATGCAGACTGGGCTGGAGATCTGGATCAAAGAAGATATACAAGTGGGTATGTGTTTAACCTATTTGGAGGTGCAGCCAGTTGGATGAGTAAGAAACAATATGGAGTGGCACTGTCAACTACAGAGGTAGAATACATGGCAGCCACTCATGCAAGCAAAGAAGCAGTTTGGTTGCAGAGATTGTGTTCAAGTATGGGGTTAGTATAGGAAGCTATAAGGATAAACTGTGACAGCCAAAGTGCAATTTTCTTGGCAAAGAACCCCGCATATCATTCAAAGACAAAGCATATTGATGTTCAGTATCACTTTGTGAGGGATATGATAGAAGAAAAAAAGGTGTTGCTGGTAAAGGTGGACACTTTGAAGAATACTGCAGATGCATTGACAAAATCTGTGAGCTCTGAGAAGTTCTCTTGGTGCAGAGAGACAATGGGCATTTCAGGGTTGGAAAAACGACTAAGATCTCTTGTGGCCCCTTGTGGAAAGAAAACAACAAGTGGGAGAATGTTGGGTTGTGTTATATTATTTCCATATAGTTAACAGGGGGTTTGAGGGGCACCCGTAACCCCACTTTATGGGGTTCGGGGCAACGCACCAGAAAATTTTGGTTTTGGACCCTATGTTAGGTTGGGCGGACCCACCTATGGTTTTGTGCATGATTTTCGCACATGTCTTTTGGACGCGATGATTTTCAGTCCATGGTATTGGATGCTTTGGCATGTATAAATATGTATTATAACATTGAAAGGAATATAATGAAAAGTCAAGCTGGTAGTCTCGGTTTTGGGATCTAGGTGAAAATCTCTGTGTATATGTGTTTTATGTGTTCTGCTCTCGCATTATTTATTTTCTGTGTTTTAGAATTTGTATGCAGGTAATTTCTATACGGGGTTAAAACCTACAATTAGTGCTCCCTAGGGTGACACACTGAGCCTGATCATCCCTTGATCAAGAAGTTCCTTAAGTTGTATAGTTAACTCACTAAATTTTGGAAAAAGCATTCGATAAGGAGTTTGAGATATGGGTTTTGTCCCCGATATCAAGGAAATTGAGAAATCAAATTCTCTTAGAGGTGTAGACTAGAAAAATTTGGAGGAAATACATATACAAATTAAAAAAAGAATCAAAGTGAAGCATATCAGAAGGATTTCCATCTTCATTTTTCATCTCGACTACCTAAAATTTACACCATTTTGTCATACATTTACTTACCTTCTTGGTTAATTTGAGGTGTAAGGTAGCTTCTCACTTAATCCTTTTAATTTTTATAGGATCCCCTTGATCATTTTGGAAAGAACCACTTATTATAGTAGTATACTAAGGCTTGATGAGGTTTGATCCAATCCATTCCTATAATTAAATCATAAGCCCCTAGAGTTGTGCTATATAGGTTTGTTGTTTTTATACAACCCCCAATGTTAACAACAAAATATTTTGTATTAATTAACAAAAACAAAAAAATTTTGTATTATAATTTTTTTTTAAAATCAAATTAAATTGAATTAACAATTAATTTATAAATAAAAAAATATAAATAGTTAGAAATTAATAAATCGATTAATTAGATAAATTTATTAATTAATTAATTAATCAATCAATTAATCAATTAATTAATTAATTGATAATTGATTAATTATAGGAAGGCAAATATAATTTATAAATTAATTACGTAATTTATTAGTCAATTTTTAAAATCAAATTAAATTGAATTAACATTTAATTATAAATAAATATAAAAAATATAAAAAATAAAAAAATATATAAATAATTAGAAATTAATAAATCAATTAATTAGATTAATTAATTAATTAATTAATCAATTAATTAATTAATTAATTGATGATTGATTAATTAAAGGTAGGCAGAAATAATTTATAAATTAATTTAAATTAAGTAATTAATTAAGTAAAAATAAAAAGAATTAATTAGTTAATAAATGAAGTTCAAAATTAATAAAATAAAATAAATTAACTTATTTGTTCATGATTAAATAATTAAACCTAAACTAATAATGAATAATTAAATGATTAATTAAAGTTTTTATAAAACTTTTATAAATAAGTAAAAATATTATATAAAAAAGAAAGAAAAATAATAAATAAAATAATATAATAATTAATAAAAATAAAGAATCATGTGTCGGCCTTTATAAAATTAGGGTTCATGTTTATTTATATCCAGGTCACAAGGTTCTCTTCTCTCAATAATCTTTCACTCATATTCTATCTGATTTGTCCTGATGATGGACCCCCTTTGGGGTTTGAAACGTTGGCAGAATGAACTAGAAACTGTGGATAATCCGGATCTTGACACTACAAAAAACTTCCACAGAGGCTTAAAATCTAACATAACAAAATATTTAACTAGAAGGCCTACTACTTTCTTAACCCCTAATTCCATTTCTACCAAGTGAAAGTTGCTTTTCTCATGAGATGCCAACCTGCATATAATTAAATAAGAATGGTATATAAAGCTTTAAGTGGCACCCATATCAATTTATAGTGAGAGGAAAATGTTGTACACCCTTGTTGCTTGGATCCAACCTGAAGCCTTGGAAAGTTTTATCTTTAATGTGGGCCACCAAATTCCCAACACCTGCCTTGATTCTTTGTATGATCTTGATGTTGAAAATCCAATTCTCGCTCTCTTCCTCTTGTTCCTCTCAAAGAGGTTTGAGGATTCTATCACTTCAATCTCCTTGGAGGTGCCCATGAGTTGCACCAACCATCATAGATAGATTGTTATATCTTCCATAGGACCCATATTGGAATCTTAGAAATTCTTGCATATTTTTTTTGAGGTTTCTTTTATCATTTCCTCAAGTTTATTTACTTGATTCCTTATATCCATCATATTTTGGACTTTCCTATTCAAAATTGTTATTGCTTCCATGGTGGTGGGTTTTTGCAATGGAAACTTCAACTTGAACTAAAGGATCAAGCCCATGAACAAATATTTTAGCTTTTCATTTATAATCAATCATACAGTCCACATAATGGACTAATGCATAGAATTATGTTTCATAAGACTCTATTTATCTTCTATTTTTCTTCACCACATGAAAGGCTCCCACCTGTTGGTGTTTGTATTCTTCTAAAAAAGAACTTGATTTTGAAATATTCCTCAAATATTCAAATATGTAACTTTCAAAGGAGTGACATTTAATTCACTCTCTTCATTTACCCACCATGAAAGAGCTTCTCCAATGAAAAGGCTCATTAATATTTATTCCTTGTACATTATGGAGTATGAATTAAAGGATAAATCTCTCTTAACCCATACACTCCAAGATTTTTTAATGAACCTTCATCTTGGTCTGTGAATTTATGTAGTTTATATTTTGTAACTTCCTTCATAATATCAATTGTTTCTCCACTTCTCTCAACACTAGTTAAAAGGTATTGGTCTAGCCTTTGTTTTTTCTTTGATCCCTTTCTTGATTTTTTCCTATCCTTTGACCTTGGTTAGCAATCCAATCTTTAAATATGTTTATCATCTCCCCAAGGAAACATAGTATTTCTTTCTCAACTCAGTTCCATCTCATGGGTCAACTTGAGGTGGGGTTTCAACTTCAAGAGTTACCTAATATTTTCTTCGACACTTGGGAGCCATGATTACTTCTCAAGATTTTAGATAGCAAATTTCTTTCAAATTTTAACACTTAAACATCAATTACACTAATTCAATCAGGACCACTCTTCACCACTACCAAAAGGGTACATCCTCAGAACAAGATGAGTTAATGGAATATCAAGATATGTCAATGGTTCAAGATGAATCATGAATTAAACATGTGATATCCCATCCCTTAGAATAATAAGTATCATTCCCAACCAAGTTATAGTCCACCAAAAAATATTAGGTATGTAAGACCATCAACATTTACCCCTACAAAACTTGTCATATGATAAGAATCACAATTTTCCACTTATGTGATATGGGGGTAACATGTTCCATTTCAATTCTAAGTTCATTTTGTGGCAATGTGAACTAATATGTGGAATAATTACTTTTTATCCCCTCACCTAAAATGAGCTTGAATAATGATTACAACTCTTATGCTATGTTCTAGCACTATTGACAAGGTTTAAGGTTTTCACAAAATTACGTAATTCAAACTTGTTACGCCATTTTAATTGCAAAATTTACACTATTTAATGATCTTGAAACCCTTTGGAAAAAAATTAATGCAACATTTGATGCGACAACCTAATTGTTTATGTTAAAGTAAAATTAGTTTCTATTGGACATTGGATTCAATGCTCCCCTTGTGTTTCGTGACATGGACTAACTACCTCTCATGGATCCTAACACTAGCAATTGCAACAAAGACTAATGCTTGCAAGTTTTGGTCTAACGACAATCATGATTCCAGCAAGTGGTATAAGAGTGACAAGTCTCGAGTTTGAAACTCACCCGACTCACGCTAGGGGGAAGGCGATTGTTGGACATTGGGTTTAGTGCTACCCATGTGTTTTGGGACATGGACTAACCGCTTCTCGTGTGTACTAACTATGGAGATTGTATGGAGATAATGCATGCAGCTTTTGGTCTAATGAGAATCATGATTCCAACAATTTCAACATTTTTTAAAAGCTTAAGTATATGGTCTCTTTATTATCTCATATTACACAAGATTTACTACTATGAGATTCATCTAAATGCTTAAAAATTTGAGGTATATTGCACCATTGTTTGGGTAATATTTTGTGTTCAGGTTATCTAACAATAAAAAAGTTGACATATTCATAAATTCCATATATATCATCTCTTTTAAAGCACTATGGATGCACTAGTTCACTCTCTATGGATGCACTATAATGTTTAACATTGGACACTACCCTACAAATGTAATAATCATGCCTTAAATGTTGGTATGTTCACTACAAGGAAAATACCTTCTAGTGGAGGTCATAACGAAGGTTTTTAGTGTTATAAAATTGGAAAACAAATGTCAAAAAAATCCACTAAAACTTCTATTTGCAATAGTAGATGTTTTAGCGGAGATTATAACAGAACTTCATCACAACTAAAAAAATCTGGGTGGCTAGAGGTTTTAGCATATGTTTTTTTTTTGGTACGCTTCATTGAAAAAGTAGCACTAATGTGCTACATATATCAAAAGCATCGGGGGTACATACATAACTAAAAGAACCAAGGCATTGAATGCAAATAACACCAGTGCCTGAAATGTATACTGCTATGATGCGTATATATCAAAAAATAGGGAATGCAAAAAAATATTACAGACCCAATGCTTTTATTTAAACTCGCAGCGCCAATGCATATGGTTTGTATAAATGCATCAGTGTGCTAATGATATAAAAGGATCGGTGCTATTAATTTTCGTAATGCACCGGTGTGCTAATGATATAAAATGATCGATGCTATTAATTTTAGTAATGCACCGGGGATAGAAATAATATTTTGTAGGATCGAGGCATTAGTTCTATGAAAGAATTGGTGCGTTAAAAATTACAATGCACCAGGGGATTAATTGCAAACAATATCGATGCTTGAAGAACTAAATGCTTAGATGTTGTCATTTTCTGAAAAGGCATTGGTCATGCAAAAAATATGTCGTCACAATGCTTTTAAATAACATAATTCACTGATGCGTGTTTATGTTATAGATGCACAAATTTTTTGTATGAGATTTTTGTTTTTTTGTTTTTGTTTTTGGAAACATCGACATATGACAATGTAATTATTGTAATTTGTAAAATTTGTTATTCATCAAAATATCAACATATATCTTAAAACAATATTCATATAAATTAAAATTTCATATGATGTTTTTATTAATTTGTTATATTATTATATTTAACATCTCTTCATTATAATATTGAATCATCCATATATTTAATTAGTGGTGTAACATTTGACAGTGACATTGGATAACACAATAGAATAAATTAATGTGGCAACCCTGGCCAAAATTCCATGTAAAAGTTAATAAAGAAAAAATGAGATCAAGGTCATGGGACACATATTCCAAGATGAATGGTGGGAAATACATCCTAGTGGGGGTGTTCAATTCAGTTATTATGGCTAAGGAAATTGGCAAAGGCAATGGAAAAGGCTTTGGAAAGGCAAAGTGGCATTAATTGGCATTGTATTTATGGAAATAATATAAATTAGGAGAAAAGGAAGGTGAAATGTCACAGGTTTCATGTGAAGAGGAAAAAGAAGGAAAATAATGGAAAATCAAGAGGATTAGTTGGCAAGCTTTTGCTCAGGCTTGGTCAATGTAACCTTTTGTCAGTTCAGTTCTGGAGCTCTCTCATTATTCTCTCTCTCTCTCTCTCTCTTGGACACTTAGATTTTTCTTAGAGCACTTTGGAATTGGTTCAAGCAAGGAAAAGAAGGGAAGGGAAGGAAGGAGCAAGCAAGGAAGAGTAGATCAAGCAACTACAATACGATTCTTTGCAGGAATCGATTTGCATGTGTGATTTCCTTGCTACATTTAGAATGAATGGTATTGCATGTGGTACTTTGTTGTCATGGCATGGGTTTTTCCAGGTGTGACAGTGTTTTCAACCTAACATTTCCATTTCTGGAAGGCCATGGTGTGATGGGATTCTCATGTTTTGGTTGAGTTGGATTGTCATATGGATTCAAAATTGAGTGAGGTGGATCTCTGAAAGAAAGAACACATGGCCTAGTGATCCCTGAACAAGACCGTGGATTGCGTTAAATCCACTGGACTAGTGACCCTTGAACCAGACTATGGGTTGCGGTAAATCTAGGTATTGTGTGCCTCGGTGGGCCTAGGAATCCTAGACTGGTTAATGGCGGGATATATGGTAAATCCTAGAATTGTTTTCCCATGATTATGCCTAGGAATCCTTGCCAATGAATGGCAGGATATACAGTAAATCCTAGAGGGTGGAGTCTCGATTAGGACCTAGTGATCCGATGTGGATTGCGATAAAGCCTAGAGGCTAGGAGATAGGGAAATTCCTCATGATGTAGATGGAGAAATCCAGTGGCATCCATGCTTGTTTTATGGCCTAGAGATCAAGATGGATTGAGGTAAAGCCTGTTTCTATTGATGAGGGCGAGATGGTGTAGCCTAGGGAAGCCCTAGTTGATTTTGGTTTTAATTCTCACATCCATGATTGGAATATGGCATGGGGGTGATTGGTTGAAAGAAACATTTGTTTCAGCCAATCTATGGTTGGGTGGTTCATGGAAGTCCCGAACCCAGTTGGTCGTTGCATTCATTAATATGAAGTTATTTCTCCTTGTTATTTCATGAGTATTATATTGGTTCATACGTGGATTATATGGTTGTTATTTCCATGGTATTTCTTTTTTTATTATGCTGGTTATGACTATGGATTATGACAGTGGTGATGTCTGGCTCCCATCATGTTTTTACTTGTAAATGAATGAACAATGTATCTATGGCCTAATAGATGATAAGGCAACTAATGTGATAAGGAAACAGTGCCTTGTGCTGAACCTCAAATAAGTATGAGACCCCTATGTTCATTTCTATTATTAAGACCTGTAGATTTCATGTTTTTGACATGTTTGATGAAATTCCTATCATGGCCAGTAGGGGTCCAGTATAGTCCTTGTTGATGGTTTTGCAAATGTATCTTTGTTTCAATGTGAAATTTAATTTATGAACCTGTCATTGAGTTAAGGGCACCGACCTAGGCTCTGGGCCTGAAAAAGTGGCACAAATCCCGAAGTCGCAGGCACAACACTAGGGAAAAAAGTCTTAGAAGCTCCCTTGCCCTTGTTGTGGGAGCTTTTGGAGCCTCCCAGACGCACCCTTGTCCATATCAAGGGAGCATACAAGGGTTTGATGCATTAAAACTTCAGTTGGTTTCAGGGGTTGGCTACCTTAGTGGTTGGGATGGCTCCTGGGAGTCCTGTAGTAGGTGCAGGAGGTTTGTGTGGTTTTTTTCCGTCGATTCCACTTCCTTATGGTGCCTTAAGAGGTTGAATCCCTTTATAGTGGCCTCTTGTCGCATATTTACCCTGGTTGGTCAGTTACGTGGGTAGATGTGGGATGAGTGTGTTACAGAGTGGTATCAGAGTGGGTTGCACTCTCTTTGGGTCCTATATGATACCACCGAGTGGTACCAGAGTGGGTTGCGCTCTCTCTAGGTAATATCTGATACCATAGATTTGTATCATAGCGGGTTTTGTTCTCTTTGGGTCGTGTCTACTTTTCGTTCTTTTTGGTGATATATCATACCACATGGTGGTATCAAAGCATGATTCAACCCTTGGACTAGATGGTCAGAATGTGTTTTTCATGCATGCAGGTCAGTTGCATATGCGCTCTTTATGTTTGTGGACTATGTGCTTGTTCTTTATGCATGGTGATGTTCATTGTTGTCGTTGTGTCACAATGTGGAAGTTGATGATGTTGTTGTTGAGATGTGTTAGTCATGAATGCATGTCAGTTGTATATGCATTTGTTATGAATGTTAGTGTTTATATGTTGTTATGCATGCATAGTCATGGTTATGGTTATGCATGTATGGTAGGTTAAACATTCATTTTTAGGTCATTGTATGTAATTAGGTCATCATTATGCTATTGGTATGTTATTATGCTAATGTGTTGAAAGAGGTAAAGTATAAAATGCAAACTATCACAGTGAGGTTGCAACACTAGGCTTTGGGGTAAGAGAAGATCGTCATATAGGTTGTATGTTTGGTGTGCAGGTATGTGGTTAATGGTTGTTATAAGAATTAGGGTTTCTTATATGATTTCCATTCTATTATTATTATGGTTACATGTATGGTAGATGTTAGTTAATTAGTGTGATCATATGTACATGTATCGGTTAGTCATGAAGGATCGTGACATGTTATATGCATTGTGGTCATATGCCTAATGATTATTGTCATTGCAGCTGAGGTATTGATGTTATATGTATCATGATAAATTGAATTGGACTATGAAAATGGTTAGGGTTATGAAATTTAGTTATGAGTTAATATGTTATGATGTTATGTCATACTAATCTAAACTGACGGTGCATATGTGATTGTTTTGCATGAATGAAAATTGTTTATGATTTTATGATGTGAACATGTTAGCTAGTTACTGTTATGGATATCATGACCTTAGTTATGGTTGATTTGATATGTTGTGAATTTATATCATGATAATCTAACTTGATTGTGTAGACAATATAGCCTCCACTAAGATACATTAAGGTATGAGTTTGCTTATGTCATAGATTTGGTGCTTGACTGTTTGATTATGTCGTTTAACTGGTGTTTGATTGTTTGGTGTCTATTATGTCGTCTAGTTGATTTATTTAAAATGGTACGTTTATAGTTTGTTTGAATGTTTGATTACATTGCATGATATGAGTATGTGCCTATAAGATTGCATGAAGAAATGATCTCGTTTTAAGATGGTCGTACTAACACATATGTGTTGAGATAGCCGATATGTACTTGAGTGTAACATTATGTAGTAGGACTGATGAATGTGAGTTGATTTTGATTATGACATGATTTTTAGTATTGGTAAAGGTTGATTTCAAATTGATAGATTGTTATTATATTTGGAACATGTGGTTGACATGTGTGAGTAGTTGCAAGGTAACGTGCTTGGCATAACAAGGTAAGCTAACTGTTATATTGTTATATTTATTTATACACTAGAAATTGTGTTTATGGTAGTGTGATGTAGGGAGTTGCATGGAAAGAGAGGTTACCATGAAATCTTGAAGAAGGCTCGGGTTGAGATTTCCTTGGGAACCATGGGATTGAGTCATGGTGTCTATTGTTAGTCTCATGCTTTCATTCTTTTTCGATTTGTTTGCACTTGATTTTAGGTTTTTTTATGTCTAGTATATGGCCCTACCACTTTGTTTTTGGTTTCTCATTGTTATTACTTTTCATGGTTTTCTTTATGTTTGTTTCTTTTTATTTACTTTTATGTTTTTGGGTCTTGGGAATTGGTTGGGAAAATAGGAAAGTTAGTGGAGCTATGGGAGAGCTGAATGAAACCTAGCAACGAATGTAAGACTCAAATGAAGTCGGTGCATGTATAAGGGCAATTGAAGGCAAGAGTATGATAGTCGGTTGAGTTGGCTGGGTCCATTGGGATAAATGAACAATGGCATAACAGTCATGAGAAAGGTAATAGGAAAGGTAAAGTAAATGGACTTGAGGTTTTAGATGCCTTGGCTATGTTGGGAATCGTTGTTCTCAATGGTGTGCATGTTGTGAACAGATAAAGGGAGTTCTCTTAACGTTGACCTTATGATATCTAGTAATTATGTTGTGATCATGTTGATGTCTATATATGTATACATGTATGTATATATATATATATATATATATATATATATATATATATATATATATATATATATATATATATATATATATATATATCAATGTGTGTGTCATGTCTGACAAGGTCATCATGGATCATGATTGTTTTTATGCTAATGTTTATATGTAGGTATGTATGTATATATGTCACCATCTAGCACAATCATAATTGTTTTAATTCTCATATATATGTATGTATGTGTGTATCTATGTCACTATCTGATAGGGTTGTCAGGGATTATTCTTGTGGAGGAATGATTGCTTATGCAAGAGAAGGGCATGAAAGAGGTTCTTAGTCTTATGGGGAATCAAGTGGAAAGAGTAGTCCTGACAAGTCTACGAGGTCAGTATCCTATGATTATGAGTTGATATTATGTGTTTATACTTGCCTATGTTTATGTTGGGAATCATTGTTCTCAATGGTGTGCATGTTGTGAACAGATAAAGGGAGTTCTCTTAACGTTGACCTTATGATATTTGATAGTTATGTTGTGATCATGTTGATGTCTATATATATATATATAGATATATATAGATATCAGTGTGTGTGTCATGTCTGACAGGGTCATCATGGACCATGATTGTTTTTATGCTAATGTTTATATGTAGGTATCTATGTATATATGTCATTGTCTGACAGGATCATGATTGTTTTATTTCTCATATATATGTATGTATGTTTGTATCTATGTCACTATATGAAAAGGTTGTCAGGGATTATTCTTGTGGAGGAATGATTGCTTATGCGGGAGAAGGGCATGAAAGGGGTTCTTAGTCTTATGGGGAATCAAGTGGAAAGAGTAGTCCTGACAAATCTACGAGGTCAATATCTTGTGGTTATGAGTTGATATTATGTGTTGATACTATGCCTATGTTTATGTTATGGACCGTAATGTTGAGAGGTACGTCAGTATAATGAAAGCATGATGATCTACGACATGCTAGGATAAGCATGAATGGCGAAGAGACACTAGAAGCAACGTTGCTTGGTAGAGATAGTGTGGTTTTGGATGTGTAGTGCTACTATTGTGTATATGTTTTGTATATTGTATATCCAGTGATTGTACCTATGGTGTTAACTTCCTGTTGTATATAGGGTGTTGTGTGTATATTGCATATGCAGTGTTGGGTATAGATGGTGATATGTACATGTTGGATATGTTGCGTTGTGTACATATTGTACTGTGCGCATGATGGATGTGCAGTGTTTTGTGTGTTGTATCTTATTTTTACCGTAGTTTTTTCTTACTTTTTCCTTTATATTGAAAAAGGGAAAAAAATAAGAGAAAAGAGAATAAAAATAAGAAAAAGGAAATAAAGAAAGAAATGAAAAAAAAATGAAAAAATAAATAAATAAATATCAAAAGAAAAGAATAAAAAAGGGGATATAAAAAAATGTGTATATGAAAAAATTGAATAAATGAATAAAGTACCAAAGTTGTGTGCTAGTTCAAATGTCGCATTGTTTCTTAGTATTATTTTAATCCTTATCATTTTCCAAAGTGTTATATTTTATTGTAAATAAATATGATATGACACTCTTGTCATTTTGTAATAAAGTTCAAATGAGATGTGATGGATGAGATCATCCCCGCCCGAATCAATGGTAGAGGATGAGTTCACGACCCCCCCCCCCCCCCGGCAATTTCAGAGTTTAATGAGGGGAGGGGGGTTCCGAAAAGTTGGTTCCCCGAAACCGCCCACTCATACGTGGCGCCTCCTAGTTGAGTTCGGGACCCCCCTCTCCTAAACCACAAACCATCCCCCCCTCTGAAAATCACTTTTCCATTCCCGCTCCTCTCTCGCCCCCACTCACACCTTGCCACTTGTATCTCTCCTAGTCACTCTCACAAATAACCATTATATCATTAAATTGCTCTCGCAAAATGGTTATGTAATCGTTTTATCATTAAATCCTTCCCGCCAACGTCTAAATAATTAATTAGACGCACCCAAAAAATGGTTATAATCTATTATTTAGTTCTAATCCCCTATTTTAAAAACCACGCATTACCCTGCATCCTCTTCTTTCTCCATTTATTCTTCTAGTAGCACCATGCGACCCCAAATTCCACAATCGCACAACCATCATTCATACGCCAGTGATCATCATTTGTCTGGTAATTCACCACCTTAGCTAGTAATTTTCTATTTCACAATGTCTTCTCACAAAGGCAAGTTGAAATTTGTTGTAGAAAGCCCTACATTGCCCTCTGTAATTAACCTAAACAAGCTCCCTCTGGTAGATGTGCAATACAAGATCTCAAAAACCCAGTGCAAGTTCGATATTTATGAACTCCAAAATTGGGAAAACCAAAAATGTCTAGATGTTAGTGATGAATTAAGTATTTGGGAGTCTTTGTTATGCCAATTTGTCTTCCCCAAAATCATATCTTCCCATAATTTGTCACATGGTGCCATCTTAGGTATCTTCTCAGTCAAAGGGTTGTAATTACCCAAAACAATGAAGTTTTATTTTCCATTACACCTGAATCCATATGCCAAGCACTCCAAATCAATCACCCAACTCCTATGCACCCTTTTTCTATTGATTCCCTCATGGAGATCTATCAAAAACTCACATTTCCTCAACGAGCCCATATCTTTGAGTCATTCTTACCATGAAAATTCCTAGTTACCAAGAACTAATCTACCCTATTCCACTTCAATTTTCCTAGAAATGTCAAGGTAGGTTATATCCATGGTCACCTTCCTACTAGGTACCCTACCGATTAGTAGGTCAATGAAGCAATATTGGGATTTTTTATCAGTGTTCTCTGTGGGTAATAATCCCTCATTGATTTTAAACTATTGTCAGGTTTTGGCAGACAATATTCATGATCAGTTTCTAAAATTTTCTACTGAAGGTGCTTTTAAAAATCAATCATTTCTTGTGTATTTACTTTTATTTCATTAAGCAGATAGGTTTAATTTCCCATTGCAAAAGTTAGATGCAAAAGTAAAGCCCTAGTTAGTGATTCACTAGACTTCCTTGGTAAGGAAGAACACAGAAGAGTCTTCCATCAGTGACTATGTAAACCAATTTTTGCATATGTCCTTATGTCTTCTCAGCAGTGATGTTATACCAAGGATTTCATCTAAAATTAGAAGAATTTTGCACCTTACTGAGCAAGCCAAAATTGGAGATATGTACCTCTACCAGAATTATACAAAGATCAGAATATATGGATGTGAGCTCCCTCCCTATAGGTTACTAGTGTTTGTTCTAATCAGGATCTTTGACTTAGAATACATCAGGAAAATGGTGAACATGGAAAATTTGCATTTTTTATCCACAAAGTAGAAAGCACAATTCAAGTTGAAGGCACAAATTGGCCCTTTCAATGTCAATACCAGAGCAACAATGAAGGAGGCATATAATTTATTAATGAAGATGAAATTCAAGTTGGGTTTTACCTGGTCCTATGATCCATTAGGAATTATTTCAAAGCTAAGAGTTGAGCAAGAAACAACACCATATGTACATACTGCCATGCCAAATATAAAACAATATGCAAATCAAGAAGAATTGCAGTAAAATACATTACAGGAAGTTGAGGAACAAATTGTTAGTTATACATCTTCATAGACTCTAATTCCTCAAGAAAAAGAAACCAAAAGAACAAGAGAAAGTCTATCTCTTACAGACTCAGAAACTCAATCTACAAGTTTCACAGTTTTCAAAAGGAGAAAGAAGATAAACACTAATCAGGAGTCCTCAGAGGACAAGAGTTCACAGTTTCAAGCTATAATGGTGTTGTAAGGATTTTCAACCACGTCTTTTCCACGGATTGAATAAATCATATATTCTCCCATGTATTATGTTTCTCATGATACAACACAACGAAATACTTTTGCTAGATACAGAGAAATTAAAAGGAAGAATGAAGCATTAAAGGCCACTACCTATTCAAAATTTTGGAATCAGTCTTCCACTACACAACATAGAATTTTTTCTGCACTTGATATTCAAAAGGGACAGTTTGAATCAACTTTCTTGGAACCTAAAGTTCTTGTCCCTAAAAGTGCAGAAGATTATAAAACATCCATTTTACTTTTGACACCAAGAAAATTCGTGCAATTTATAAAACTGACCTACATAAGCAAGTTGGTGAAATGATATATTCCACATTCACAAGTTCAGCCATGGTAGCCTCTAAACTACAAGCTTCCTTGAACAATATTGACACACGTTTGAAAATGGAGAGAATGTCATATTTGGCTAAAGATACCATAATCAAAGATATTGAAGATTTGGTGATCAAACTAGGATATGATCCTAGTAATCAAAGTAGCAGAAGAGATGATAAATAATAAGAATGTTGACGTTCAAGCATTGAGGAAGCAACTTAAACTTCCTACTACTAAACATATACAAGCTAAGAAGTTGGTCAATTTTAAAAGGAAAAAGAAAATATGTTCAAATTGATAGTTGAACAAAATGTTCAAATTCAAAAAATGGAAGCTAACATGGAATCACTCTTAAAAAAGAGCAATAGCTCAATATTTCAGCTACCACTTCAACAACAGGGAGATCTACGACAACAATCATCATAGTAGAAGCACAATCTACTAATTCAGTAGAAAAATTATCAAAGGTCATGGGAGACATTAATGTATCATTGATTAAATTATGGGCTTCAATTGAAATTATTTTTGAGCAGGAAGATTTATTGCAGAGGTCACAAGAAATAGTAATAGAAATAAAGAAGGACCTGGACCACAAACCAAGAGATACCACAAATATAATTAAGATCCTAAACTCCAAGAGAAAAGATGAACTTGAAGAATTCAGCATTGAAGACAGAACTAAAGTTGTCTTGGAGGTGAGAAAGGTTCTAACCAAGAGGAATTTGATGCTACAACTTGAGAACAAGTGCCAGAATTTGGAGGTTCAAATCAAGAAATTTCACAGGAAATTCAATGCTTTACATCATAAAGGACTTCCAGGTTTACAAGATAGAGGTGGTAAATTATTCCACTTGAAGATTATAAACACAGGTTACATGAGATAGCAGTGGACAAGACCAAATTTTCCAAAATCAGAGGAATTATTACTGGGAAATCCTTCATTGAAGGTTTAAGTTATGATTTGTTAATTCAGCATGAAATTAAGCATTTGTTTCTAACTAGGCCCACTTTTGAAAAATATACTGAAGTTGATGAGTCATATAGAAAATTGTTAAAAGTTTCTATCCCCGATGAAAATAGATGGGATAGATTGTGTGAGCTCATTGAATAGGAACATAATGGTAAATTTTAGAAGCATGCAATAGAATTTTAGGAGTAGATGACAAAATTTTAGGGGCACTGGAAAAAAATCATATTGCTTGCTACAGTCATCAACAACAACCCTCAAAATCTGTGCAGAGTGTTCAAATTAGTTCATATCTACTATTTTTTAGTTCTATTTTTATAATATCCTGACTTAACCCACCCCTGTTCTCTGTCCCCCCTTCCAATGTTCCTCATTTTCCCCCTTGTATTGGTCATCTTAAAGAATTTTGGTTCTCTCTACTTTATCTCTTGAATAAATTCTCTTCATCATTAATGTGTCTTTTTTTCCCTCCTAGCTCCATCGACTTTACTATTTCAATTCCCTTATTTAATTATTTCATCTTTAATTTTTTCTAGCTCTAATTTTTATCCCCTACCATAAAATATTTATTGTTTCATTAATCTCGCTTCAGCTTAATAATCCTTTGAAATTTCATGACGCCAAAATAAATTTATATAACCTTATATGGCATTAATTTATATAGGTCCCATTTTTTAAAATTATTCATATATTTCAATTCTTCAATTAAATTTAAATAACTACGAATTATTAATCTTCTATTTCTCAATTTACCAAAAAAATTGTCCAAATCTTGTTCCATAATTTTTTAATCTCAACCATTATTTGACTAATTTATAGGGTCAAGTTTTAGATATAATTATGTTTTACATTTTCATTAATGATTCATATAATTTTAATTCTTTAATTTCTAAATAACTATTATTATTAATATCCTATTTCTTAATTCAACAAACAATCTTCAAATATCTCCTTACTTCCACCTTTATTCAAAAATCAAATTAAAAATCTAATTTCCTAATCCTCTTGGTCAAACCTTGGTCCATAATTAATCCATCTCAATCATTATTTGGCTATTTTTTGGTCAATTCATTAGTAAAGTTGATAATATATTATTTCTACCTTCTAACCAGTAATCAACGAATACATAATCCAAAAGGTTCCTATTACAAGGTGCTCCAACACTCATTTACTCTCAAGGCTCTCTTTGGTCATTGGTGATGGATGGAGTTCCCATCTGAAATGTTGGACGGGTCACATATATTACACAACGCCCTTCCGAAAATCTATAACAATATCCCGACTATTTTGGATGATATTATATTTTGTAATAAATTTTGATTCCAATTTAGATATGTTTGAAGTCAAACTCTATAAATATTTTTCAATTCCAAGAAAAAAGGGTTGAACCCTTGTGATGAACCAGTGAACATGCTTGTAACTTTCTGATCTATTTCTAAAGTTAATAAAAGGATTCTAGATTCATTCTGAGTAGCTTGTGTATCTCTGTGAGTTCTTATGGTATTCAATTATGTATTCATTTTATTTTTCTATGCACATGTTCAAGGTAACATAGAAGTTTGGGTAAGAATAGATTGAATATCAATCTCTCTGAAAGCTCCTGCAAAGTTATTATTATTTAAAGAGATTAATTAACTGAAACTGCCTATCTTAGTTAATTCCTCTAAATTTTTAAATTGTTGCCTTGTGTCATCTTTTGCACATGTATTGTTTGGCTATAGAAGACTTCTATATGCGTTTGCTATATATAAGAAATTAGACGTTCAATCTGAATATCTAAGGAATTATATATCTTCTTAAATTTTGATTTCCATATCATTTTTAAAGTTTAATTTTGTTAAGAATGAAGAATCAACCCTTCTATTTTCTCATAAATATTTAGGATTTGCATATGTTTAAAAGTTTTAAGCATTGGTCATCCACTCAAAATTAAAAAAGCATGACTTTAGATGCTTTGGCATAGTCCCTTAGCCTAGGACTGTCTTCAAAGGACAACATCAGATTTCCATCCTTACTAGGGATCAAAGATTGAAGCTTGTTTCCTTGGGACAACAATTATACTTGCCTCTTAATGGTGAATAAGAGGTCAGTAGGCTAAAATCCTTCACCTAGCGACTCTACATATTAAATATGGCTTCATGCAGACATACCATATCACAGTCAGATCTAAAGGTTTTCTCTCCTTTATCAAATCCAGAGAGATTAGTTATAATTGCATTTAATTAGACATAGGTTAGAAGCCTCTCTTGCTACTTCTGCCTTTTTTTTATCTGAAGAACCTTCAAAATCTGGCCAAACCCATTCAACTCCAATACCTGTTGAATTATTAGATCTTCCTCCAAAAGTCTTAGAACTCCTTTCTAGAGGAGTAGATATTCAAACTGCACATTTAGTCCATTATCTTGAGGATTTTGAACTTCCTTATTCCCATTTGGAACCTAATGACAGTGAAGAAGATCCTAAACTTTCTCTTTCTGAGTATAAACCACTTGATTTTAAATCTTCTTTTTTACATACTTATCCATCCATTTCTACTAAATCTGAAGAGGAACTTAGTATCTATACTAATCTTCTAACTTTTCAGGATCTTGAAAATTTTCTTCTTGAAGTTCAGAAGTAATTTATTAATCCTCAATTCTTCCAGAAACCCAAACGTTCATCACCTCCTTCTTCCAATAAAGTTTTTTCTCCTAAAAAGACAACTCCATCATAGCATTAAATGGCTAGTATTCAATCAATTGTGGTAGCACGTTATGCAGCCTTAGTTCTTCCACCTGTAGCCCAACTTCATTCTTTTCCTAATGGGTATTTAAAACATTTACCTAGATTTAATGGAGAGACAGGTCCATCTGTTGAAGATTATTTAGCTGCATTCCTAGACTTTACTGATAAAATGAATCTTGAACATGAAGATTTCTACACAAGGTTCTTTGTTCAAACACTTGAAGGAAATGTTAGGATATGGTTCAAACTACTTCAAGCTAATTCCAATCATTCATGGGCTAAGTGAGTTAACATTTTCAAAAATCAATGGGGAATAAAAAAGGATGTTGTTTACTACTTAACATAATATGAAGACTTGAAAACAAACCCCGGTGAACCTGTAGCTTATTTCATTTAAAGATTCAATAAACTCTATAACAAAATTCCTTCTGATTGTAAACCTCTAGTAACTGTTGCTAAGGTTAGGATTTCCAAAGAATTTGAAGATGACTTTTTTGTAATGCTTAGGGAGAGAAAATCAGAAATGTTAGTAAACATGTAAACAAATGAAATCGAAGTTGAAGCTAATAGATCAACATCTTCTAAACTAAAAGCTAAGGCATAAAAGGTTAAAAGAGGATGAAAGCTAAAGAAGAAGGTACCTCATCAAAAACGAAAGATGAATATCATAAAATTGATGAAATAACTTCTCTACTTTAAATATGTCTAACAAAATCTCTAGAATGGAAACTCAACCTAGAGTAACCCAACAAGTTGCAAACAAACCACAAGTTCAATACAAAAGACCTTTTCAACCTCAAATTTTGCAAAGATCAAACACTGATAAGCAAATTCAACCTCCCCTAATGATTGATGATCAAGATCCTGAAGAAAATATTCCTGTCAATACAAATGATATCAATTATTTTGAAGATCCATCATTACATAATGTTATTTTTCCAATCACTCAAGATCAATATTTAATTCAATATCAAGAAAGTTCTCAAGTTTCCAAGTATCAATCTTCTTCTAAATTTATCATTGTTGAATTAAATAGAAAGTATGACCTTAGACCAAGAACAGGACCTCATAGAGCATTCAGAAATGTCACCTTTGATGAACCTCAAGTAAAATCAGTTGAAACATAAACATCATCAATTCAACCACAGATTCAGTCACAAGAACAAAATATTTCGGAAAATTTTGTTCGAACTATTTTTAATGTTGAAAAAGAATTAGACAGAGCTAAAATTCCAATCCCATTATCTAAACTCTCCAAAATCTAGGTTATAAACATCAAGTCTCTAAATGGATTCAATCTTCAAGTGTTGATGCAGAGGGGGATGTCATTAATTTACAGGATGAAAAACCTTAAGTTATTTTTTGTCCTAGTTTTGATATGATTGATGAAAGTGCACCTCCCTTTTATGTCACCTTGAAAATTCATGATAACCTTTTATATAATTGCATGTTAGATTCCAGTGATTCCCGTAATCTAATGACGAAAGTAATCATGGATCAAATTCAATCACAAATCACTAGAGCATATCATGATCTGTATACTTGTGATTCCAATAAAGTATCTTGCCTTGGATAAATTAAGGATTTAGTGGTAACACTTGCTAAGATCCCTTTCAAGAGTGTAGTCTTGAAAATTGTTTTTACAGATATTCCCCCAAAATTTGGAATGTTATTATCTAAATCTTGTGGTGCCAAGTTAGGGGGATGCCTGCAAATGGACATGTCCTATGCTACAATCCCAATTTATGGAGGTGAACATTTAAGACTATACAGAGAAGTAAGATTCATTAATATAGTTTGTAAAGAAATCAAGCAATTAATCATCCCATTTATGAAATCGATCAAGGTTTTGGATGCTTTACTTTAGATGCAAACGATCTTCCAAATCCTCAAATCAACATTCAAGAAATTGTCAATACCCCTCAAATTATAAACACTAGCATTTGGAAAATGTATTTTGATGGAGCATTTTCCAAAGATGGGGCAGGGGCTAGAATTGAACTCATCTCTCCTGATAAGAAAAATATAACTGAATCTTTTAAATTAGATATCAAGGTTACCAACAATGTGGAATAATATGAAGCCCTAATTTTAGGATTGGAGTTAGCTAAGAGTCTAAAAGTTGAAAACTTGGTTGTATATGGTGATTCAGAGTTGATTGTAAAAAAAATTAGAAAACTTTGTAAAACTAAGCATCCTAGGATTAGAGCTTATAGGAATGAAGTTTGGGACTGTGTAGATAATTATTTTCAAGCCTTCAATATCACATCAATCCCAAGAGAAGAAAACATTCATGTTGATGATTTCGAAATTTCTGCTAGTTCTATTAAAATTCTCGATCCTCTGCAATTGCATTATTAGATTAAAGTAAAATACAAATCTTCCATTTTGGACAATATCAAACACTGGCAGGTTTTTGAAGATGTTGAGCCATTAATTTTTTTTTTCCAAGCAATAGATGAATTTTTTGTTTACATGAAGAAGAAGAACACATTGACGAAATCAAATCAAGTGAGGATGATCAAAATTCACATTTATAACAGAAAAATGTTGACCACGATATCATTTAGTTATCAAATAAGTACATTCCAAAAGGATTAGTTCCCCTTGAAAAATTGTTCTATTATAACGATGTTTCAAAAACCTCATTGTTAAATTCTCAGCAAGAAAATGTTCAAGACTGTAATATTGGTACATCTAAAGAAATCAGAGATGTTAAAATTTCAGCATCATTGCCTCAAGAAATCAAAGACAACTATATAAATATTTTCAAAAATTATAGAGATGTATTTGCATGGTCATATGAAGAATTGAAAACCTATGACACAACAATTATTAAACATAAAATTCCTCTCAAACCTGAAGCTAAACCATTTTAGTAGAAATTAAGAAGAATAAACCCAATATTGCTTCCAATCATTGAGAAAGAAATTAGAAAGGTATTGGATGCAAAAATAATTGTTCTCTTTAGATATTCTAAAAGGATAGCCAACCTAGTATCTATTAGGAAGAAAAATGGTGAAATAAGGTTGCGTGTTGAATTTAGGAATAAAAAAAATTGCCTTTAAAGGATAGTTATCCATTACCAAAAATAGACCAATTACTTAAGAGAGTTTCAAGTTCAAATAGGATTTCAATGTTAGATGGATTTTCTAGATATAACCAGATTCTAGTTAGTCCAGGATATAGAGAAAAGACAACATTTACAACTCTGTGGGGTACATTTGTGTATGCCAAAATTCAATTTGGTTTAATTTTTATACAAGAAAATGACCTCCTCATCAGCTCAGAGGAGAAAGGCAGTTTGACTGAAAGATTGACCAAGTTCACAACCCTATTTTCTAGGGTAATGCACCCTAGGAACTAACAAAGAGTTTTATAATGCTCCTCAACCATGAATCAAGGGTTTTAGTCCCTAGGGTAACTCTCTGTGTTGCCTTAGAGGCAACGTTAGTCCACTTTGGTGAGTTTCTGGAGGTCAAAGGAGCGGTTTGACCATATAATATCCCACTATTTACTCATATGTCATCCCAAAAAGTAGGAGACATCTAGGTTTGACATGTTTAAGGATATTACTATTCATAACGGAGTCTAACAAATAGGGAAAGAGAAATAAAGCATGGAAACATCCCAGCTTTTGCCAAAAGGAACTCATGAAAGAGTTGGCAATGTTTTGCCTCTCATTCTATATATTTGAGGCTTGGGGCACTATGAAAGAGGTCAAAAGTATTGAAAGGATTGCCTATTGACTGTCGAAGCTTTGCATTAGATACGAGTTCACCAAGAGGTTAATAAGAGGGAGAGAGAGATGAGTTGGAGGAGTAAGGGAAGCTTGATGCAACTGATGGTTGAAATCACTCTTTGATATCATTAATATAGACCTGCCATTGTGTTGTCTACTCCATGGAATTGATATTGTGAATTATTTACATCTTTATGCAATACCATTGATTATGAGTAGCTTAGATATGTGTAGCTAGATATCATTATGTATTATTGTTTTGATTATCAAAGTTATATGTTGTGATATTCCTTCTCATCTTGTCTATGTGTAGGTATTGATCTAGGAGCTAGTTTAGAGGTCTTCCACTCTGCTACTTTGAGTTCTCAAGAAATACCACACCAAGATATGAGGTAAATATTTTCCTTCCTGCTTTGATTATCATTCTCTTGATATGGATATGTGCATGTATCTTTGTGCCAACTGTAGCTAATATGATCTGTCTGCCAAGGATTCTGGGAAGATCCTTAAGGGTATTTCCACCACAATCACCCGTGCATTAATACCTATAGCAGAATTGGCGACTCCACTAGGGACTATACTTAGTTCCCGATTTTCTCCTTCCATGTTCCCAGATATCTCTTTCTTCCAGGACCTCTTGTACTTCTTGGTTCCCTTTCTAACCACTCAGGACTATTCATCACCCTCCCCACTGTTCTCAGCTCTTGATTTGATCCCAAAATACCTCTTTTAGAGCTTCTGCCTCACTAACACACCCTAGTAATGTAACCAATGCTTTATAATGGCCTATTGCCTTTCAGACAAAGCATTAATTCAACCACTAGCTCTCTGTGTCCTCTTTTGAAGTGCGTTAGCTAGCCAAATCTTGATAAAGAACCAGTTCTGTGAACTCTTGGGTTGGGGAAGCTGCTTGTAGGCTAATCAAGGATCTCTAGTTGTGCATGTTTGTTTGGATGCATGTTCATAAACATTTTTTCTTTTTAGGAAAATAGCTTTACTGCTTATGTTTTTCAAGAAAAAGAAAATACAAAATTTTTATAGTTTTTCTACTTAGTTGGTTAGATTCTGCATTTATTTGGTTTTAAAAGTTGTTAGAGAACATTGCATGTCTGTACATTGTGCTTGTGTTTCACTGTACTAGATGCATGGTACATATTGACGTATAAATGATCCTCTCCCTGTAGAAGCAACTCATTCATCGAAGTGAAATTAAAATCATTTTTCTACATGGTTTGTGTCAGAGTCCCACATAACTCCATACATCAACACCCCTTTCGAAGACATTAACAAAGTACATTTAAAATTTACCTCATAATAAAATCAATCAACAACTCTTTTATGAGTAAACACACATATTAGTCTAGGCTAGGATCTTGGGTTAGGCAGTTGTGAGTTAACTGCCCAAGATTATAAATCAAGACTAGTGTCGTTAATGAGGGAAAATCCTTCTGCACTCATACTATCTAGGACCACTCCAGTCAAAGCGGAGCTAAATGCGAGACAACATTGGAATGTGAAAGAAGGTAGCCCGACTTTTATTACATATCCTTTGGGTATTTTGTGTATCGGGGATATCGGAGCTGAGTCGGGGACTTAGGTATCTGACCCACACAACGTATTATCTACAACCATGTCCCCCCAGAAGTGTCTGTGATTTTAGGTAACCATAGTGGCCATACGTTTTAGGGATGAACACAATGTGACCTTGGGCGGGCTGCCTTGGTACCTAAACAGACAAACCTACTCTATCTTCAATTTTTGGGAGGGTGCTTGTCTTCATGAGAGTAATTAGCCCCTAAATCTGAGGTTTGGGTGAAGCTCAATAGTAATCATGACTGTACATTTGTCCAACTCTCTCTTTTATCCATTGTGATATTGGGTTTCATCTCCAGCAAACGGTGGTTATCAGACAGAGTCATACCCCCTGCTTGTTGATTGACTTATTTAGAGTATTTTTTATTTTTTAGGTGCCAGTTTGTTATCACTGAGACTATAATAAATATCACTATAAAATATTTTGATAAAATATATCGGTCACTATGGCTACATACGGCCCTCGTCGTCAATCATGGCAACAACAAGGTCTTCCTTCGCTTATTGTGGAGGATCCGCTGAGCCTCGATGAGCCAGATTACCCATCTTCAGGTAATCAATCTCCAATATCTAACATTGAATCAATCTATACATCCCCACGATTCCATTCTGCTAGAAGATTTATTTACTGAAGGTTTCATACCTCCTTATAATCCTCCAATCACTAATCCATTGGGATCGCTATTGATTCAAGTTGCACCTGTACCTCCTATGTCTTCCATTGTACCTACACCCACCATCCCATCGATGACTAATAGGTCATGGGATTTTGTGGACAATTTTGGTCCACCCTTACTTCCCCAGTCGACAGTCAGTACTACACCATTGATGGTGAACCCCAGTATCCAAAATGTGCCAAGTTCGAGCAACCTAGTTACACCAAACACAAGCAAAACCCAATACACACCATTTTCCGCCCCTTTGTGTCTACTCCCAGACCTTTGGAAAGCACTCCATATAGCATTGTTAGCACGATTCCCTTCAACAACCCCTTTGGTTGGAATGCTTTGCTTATTTCCAACCGCTAGGTTCAAATTCCTGGGGGCACCGTTCCCAACATGAACATGCCGGTAGGGGGCATTACAATTCCTCCTTTGTTTATAGGACAAATTGGACAATCATTGATTGGAATAAATCCTACATATGTCAGTCAAGTGCCAACGGCCAACTATGCGGCTGGCGGGATCCCTCAACCCGGTCTCACTCAATCCATTTGGGCACCCCATTCTCAACCTCCAATGAGTCAAGGGGGAACTTATTATCCTCGAGGAAATCAAGTATATATCCCCTAACCTAACATCCCCTATGGATAGCCACAATATACGACTGTGCCCCAAGTAAATTATTATTCTACAAATCCTATATATAATGCTGGGAACAATATGATGGGAGGACCACAAGGACCCTCAAGTCATTCGTCATCACCTTGGTCTGAATTGGGGGCATCAAATGATTTGCCTTTCTTGGCAACACTTGACATCCCCGATTTGTAAAAACTCACTAATGACCCCATCTACCATAACTTACATTGGCCTCCAATCCCACACAAAATTCCTACCGACATCCTGAAGTTCGAAGGGAAACAAGGGGAGGATCTGGGTACACATATCACCACCTATCATCTATGGTGCATGTACAACTCTATGGTCTACGATAGTATCTGGCTCTGACTCTTCCCCCACATCCTTATTGGCAATGCAGCCAAGTGGTACATTGAGTTACCACTTGCGTCAGTTAATACCTTTGGCACCCTGGCGAAGGAATTTTTAAAGCACTTTTAGCTACCCATCCGCTATGAAACTGGGACGAGACTCCTTACTACCTTATGTCAAGAACCTCCACCCACATCTCCCATCACATTCAAGAATGGAGATGTAGGTGAAGGCTGGTCAAAGCACCCCTTCTAGATTATTTATTAGTAGATTTGTTCTACAAATATCTTCTCCCCCAAATCGCCAAGGACATTGCCTTAGGTGGTGCAGTCACTGAAGACCAATCCATTCGTCATGCCCAACATTTAGATTTTATTTATTCATAGTCTAGCACATTATACGACGTCAGCAATCCATTCCGTTCTTTCTGGATGTCTTGAGGTAATAAAACCCCTCTAGGAACGATGGAGAAGCTGAGGCGGTATGGAGAAGCTGAGGCGTGTGAGGTGGCTCCTGGGTAGTGTGGCTTCGGGCACTGCTGTTTGGGTTTCAGCGGGTAGTTTCAGCGGGTAAGGGTCAATTCATAGGTGATAAAGTAAAGTAAATAAAGCTCATAGTGTTCGGTCAATCTCTAATGCCCCCAAAACTTCCAATGCTCTCACTGGTTAGCAACCTAGTGCGCACGCTGATGGTATTATCGGTGCCACCTTTGGGTCTGCTATAAAACAAATTAGTGGACACATTGCCAAGTTGTCTATTGATCCCGCTACCCAATCGGCTACTCTTCCTACCGCCGCGATAAAATATGTGCAGTCTACAAAAAAACTTGATAGTAAGAATAAGAAGAATAAGAAAAAGGTGCTCCTTCTGAAGAGAAGTTAGCCAAGCAATCCAACCCAAATCAGAAATTTTTTGTGCCACCTGACAACGGAAAGGACAAAGTTGTCAATTTCCCTTGAAATATCTATGTGGAAGACCATTTGACACATCATTGTCTCCACCTCCAAGAATGCACATGTCTCCTTGCTCAAGAGGACACTGGCTGGACCCCCACGGTCCTAAAAAAACCTTTCCCTGTTCAGCAGTAGCAACATCTTATTTCGAACCCGCCTCAACTCCCGTAAGGGGGAAATCATCCTACAGCTAGTGAAGGCCCATCCACCATTTACACTTTTGAAATGGTTGATCTTCAAACATGAGCCAAAACTTATGGAGCTCCATTCGCTAATGCTCAGGATGTTGCCTCGAGTTCAAACCCACCACCGCCCAACGATCTGCACATCGAAAGGCCGATTGTTGATCTTGTAATTCACCCCCCAAAAGGGCAATTTCATCGCACAACACATAATACATCTACATGTGCTACCCATAACTACAGTATTATAGAATTATTGGCGCAAGCACCATCAGCTATGTTTTCACTCGAAGTATTGAAAACTTGTCCAACACAAAGGAAAGCTCTGCTTTTAGCTATTGATGCGGTTGACCCTCAGGATTCCACGCTAGTAATATTTGACATGGAGAAATGTAAACCTCCCCTTTCACACTAGCTTGAATTTCAATTGTAAATTTTTTCGAAAGGACGAGGGGTACATAGAACTGTCATTGACGAAGGAACTTCAACCTGTGTCATGTCAGCTTCATGTTGGATCACCTTGGGTTCTCCAAACCTTGCTTTGTCGTTGAATTCACTTAAATATTTTGACAGTCACACTTTCATCCCAAAAGGTTACCTTGCCAGCTACCCCATCAATTTGAGTAGGAAAATGGTAATGGTGGACACCGAAGTCGTGGATCGAAAACTCGACTATAATCTGCTTTTAGGCCGCAAGTTGACTTAGGCCATGAATGCCATCATGCCGACTATCTTTCGCATCATCCTATTCCCATTGGATGGAAAGATAGTCATAGTGGACTAGCTCTCATTTTTCACCCCAGATTACTCCCCATTACCTAGTGGCATTGTACCTTTAGCGGGTGGCATCCCTGACTCTTATATCAGTATCGATACCGGTATTTTGAAGGGTTCTTCCCTGATGGGTTTTTTTCCTCTCCCATCACCTATGGTTCCATAGACAGTTTTTATAGTCTCATCTATTCCTCATGACCCAACCAATCCCTGGATCCTCTTGGCCCCTTTAGACATTGACTCTTATGGAGAACAAATGTCATTTTCACCAGCCGAAATGGTCTATCAATCCATTCAATCTGCATCCGATTCTCCAGTCACTTTGGTCATGGCCAACGGTATGACCTCCTCTCCCACAACTACTCCCTCTAAAAATCTTCTCAATCAAGTCCTACCTTCATACAAATCTATTAGAGAAATCATGTGTTTAGAGGAGCGACCTTAGGAAAATTCTCAACATCGCGTGTCGATATCTGATTTGGATGCAACACCTATACAAATCATGTCCTTTGAAGCACCTAAGATCATTCCCTCTAGTTATACAACCATCCAAACTCTGGATTCGGAAGGGAACATGGGAAATATTTCAAAGACACTGCTCATCGATATCTCAGTCAAGATAGGCATCGTGGAAAACATCCAGATTGGAGCCGATTGCACTCCTAAGGAAATTTCAAGCTTCACCTGCCTTTTCAAGGAATTTTGTGATGTATTCGTTTGGTCTTATGAGGAAATACTCACCATAGATCCGTCTATTGTCGAGCATGAGATCAAGGTTTATGACAATGCCAAGCCTGTCCGCTAAAGACTTCGACTAGTCCACCCCCATAAAACTATAGCCATTAAGCCTAAGTGGAAAAATTGTTACATGTTGGTTTCATTTACCCCATTCCTTTAACAGAATGGGTCTCCAATCTGGTTCCTGTAGATAAAAAAATAGGGTACCATCCGCATCTGTGTTGACTACCGGGATTTGAAAACCGCCTGTCCAAAAGAAAATTATCTGACACTGTTCATCAACCAAATAATTGACGATTCTGCCAATTACAAATCCTTCTCATTTATGGAAGGTTTCTCAAGCTATAACTAGATCGCCATAAAACCTGCGGACCAGCAAAAAACCGCCTTCATTTTCCCTTGGGGAATATTTTCGTACAGAAAAATCCCATTTAGTTTAAAGAATATTGGAGCAAAATTTCAACGGGCCATGGACTACGCATTCCATGATATCAGACACATTGTTCAAGCTTACTTGGACGACCTTCCATCCCATTCCAAGAAGCAAACCCAGCACCTAGTTCATCTACGAGAAATTGTTCTTAGGTGCAAGTTCTATAACATACGTCTGAATCCGCACAAATGCATTTTCTTTGTCGATTTTGGATGCCTACTTGGTTTCATTGTCTCCAAACACAGGATTAGGGTTGATCTCGATAAGGTAAAGGAAATTACTCAATTTCCCGAACCACAATCCATTTTACAGCGCCAACGTTTGCAAGGGAAAGCAAACTTCTTATGAAAATTCATCATAAACTATGCTGAGATGACGAAAGGCTTCATGCACTTACTAAAGAAGGGAGTACCATACTTTTGGGATGATCAATCCCAACGGTCATTTGACGCCTTGAAAGAGGCACTTATATCTACCCCACTGCTTAGTTATCCCAACTATTCATGTGACTTTCTCCTTTATCTGGCAACCTCGCCATCCTCCATACGAATGATGTTGGTTCAAACTCATGATGATCTTAGTGAGCATGTGATCTATTATCTCTTGAAAGGCCTGGATGGGCCTGGACTTCGATATTCACATGTGGAAATGTTGTCCTTGGTAGTAGTCTTTATTGTCAATTGCTTCCAACATTATATACTGCTACAAGAGATTACCGTCATCGCTTTAGAGAATCCCATGAGACACATTTTGTCTCATCAAGTCATTGGAGGAAAATTTTCCAAATGGATTGTTATCCTCCAGGAATTTGATTTGGTTTTTTCCACTGCCAAGGTGAAAAAATCCTTAGTCGTCGCAGAACTATTATCAAATCTTTCCATTGTTGATCCAAATGAGATAGCCCATGATCCTCTCCCATATGAATCTATCTATCTGATCGACTCAACTGATCCTTGGTATGGTGACATTCTATTTTACCTCCAAACATAATGATTCCACCCTGACCTATCATCAGGTGACCATCATCGCATCCACCACCAAGCTCGACACTATCTAGTGCTGAATGATACTTTATATTGTTGTGGCTCTGATACAGTTCTTCGACGTTGCCTCACTCATGAAGAGGTGGAACACGTTTTAAATGAATGCCATGCTGGGGTGTGTGGCAACCATCTTTTTGGCATGTCTACCGCCTAGAAAATTCTACATGTAGGATACTACTGGCCAACCTTGTTCAAATATTGTATAAAGGCAATCCAGCAGTGTCACCCTTGTCAAATATTTACAAAGAAAATGTGCGCACCCCCGGCCCCTGTACACCCGGTTATCTCTGTCGACCCCTTTGCCAAATGGGGTATTGACTTCGTCACATGCAACCCCACTTCCTCTGATGGACACAACTACATTATTGTCGTTGTGGACTACTTTACAAAATGGGCCGAATCCATTCCCACTTTCTGCACCGATGGAGAAACCACAACGTTATTCATGTTCAATCAGGTGATTTGTCATTTTGGTGTGCCCCGCATAATCGTTACAGACCATGGTTCTCACTTTCAGAATCACATGATGTCTGACTTAACATCATTGCTTGGTTTTCAGCAGGAACAATCTTCCTCCTACTACCCCGAGACTAATGGCCAAGTGGAAGTTGCTAATGGCATCCTAAAAACCATGATCCAACAATTAGTAGGTAACCATAAAACCCACTAGCACCATATGTTATATCCTGCGTTATTGTCATACTGAACTTCAGTCAAAACTACTACAAGTCAACACCATTCCAACTCGTTTAAGGCTTGGAAGCAGTACTACCTATCGAGTGCCAGATTCCTTCACTAAAACTCATCATTGAACTCTTTCCCGACACCACTACCGGAGAAGAGCGCTTGATATATCTCAAACAATTGGATGAGACCCATTGAGATGCCGCACTGGCACTCAAATCTCATAAGCGTCAGGTCAAAGACCAATATGAAAAAAATGTCAAGCCTCACTCTTACCAAGAGGGTGATCTTCTTTTACTCTATGATAAAAAAAAAATGACCTCTTGGGGGCAGGAATGATTCAACCATTATGGATCGATCCATATGTCGTCACCAAGGCCCTCTTAAAAGGTGCCTATGAACTTCAGGACTATGAAGGAGCCCCACTCGTAGAGCCCTGAAATGGGCTCTATCTGAAAAATTATTATGCCTAACATTGCATTAGGCATGTGATTTGTATTTTATGTATTTATAAGTTTTTCTTCTTTTTTATATGACTAGATTTTTGGAATTTTTTTAGTATGTGTATCGTACATGTTTCATTGCGCAGATGTCTTCATCACCCTTACCATACGTAGGATATGAATATGGTGTAAGTCATCACACACGACACATTGCATCAACTGGTTGTGTCATTTACACACCTGAGTCAGAACTACTTTGTTCTGGGGGAGTCTTTCTTGGCACTGCCACCAACAATATTGCTAAGTATATGTCTGTAATTTCACTTCTCACTGAAGCGTCATCTCGGGACATCTCCAATCTGGTGGTCAAGTTAGACTCTCAGCTTGTTGTTATGCAATTGACAAATCATTATCACATTCACAATCCAATAATTTTACGTCATTATTTAAGGGTACGACTCTTGGAACATCAATTTGAGTTTATTACATATGAACACATTCCTCGAGAATTTAATGCAGTTGCTTATTCATTAGCAAACTATGTATTAGATTGGCATCTATCTCATTTATTATAGATACATGCATGAAAGTAAATATTTACATAGTTAAAAATTTACAAAAACATTAAAAAACATTTACATCATAAAAATGCCAAAATATCTCTCTCTCTCTCTCTCTCTCTCTCTCTCTAGCTATATATATATATATATATATATATATATATCTATATATATCGAATCTAGTCTTTTACATCAGAAAATTCCCAAAATTTGGGTGTTTTAAGTACAAAATGGCTCTACTAAGTCTCACTATAAACACCCGCTGGCTACACCATGATATTGCTAAGAGTCTACTGCTCATGAAAACTCAGAACAACTCTGGCTATCCTCCTAAGAGGAACCAAAAACTGATCTGAAACCCCCCTTGGTGTTCATCCCACCATTGGATTATCCAACTTAGAAGTTCTTCCTGACCCTTCACTAGGTCAATCATTACATACTTCATCAAGCCACATCTTTGCAAAGAAAGTATGCATGTGGGATCACTTAGCATCTATAGTTCCTCACTCTCATGAGATCTTTCTCTCCATAAACTCATGATAATGGCTCCAAACTTGCAAAAAATCACCCAAAAGTTAGTCAAAATGATGGATAAATCTCAAATAAATCACTTTTTTGGGTTTGAAAATGTGCCCATGCTACCTAACCCCCCCCGTTAGGACCCACATGGCATGCTAACACACCCCTATAGGCGGTGAAAGGTGTTTAACGCCCCTCCATACCTAGTGGGGAGCATTAAGTGCATATAATCAACTAGGGCTTCCCAAAACTTAAAAATTTCACCCCTAATGCAGCTGAAAAAGGTTAAATAATGCGAGATAAGGGTTTTTCCATCTTCCTAGAACAAACAGCACGTCGAATGGTTGTCTGGATTTCTCGCAATTTCCTAGGGAAGATATGCTCCGCTTTCACTCTAGAATAGTGTCACAACACTCAAATGGTGAAAATGGTGAAATGAAGGCTCCAAAATCTTCAATAGTCACTCTGGAGGTATGACTCACCTTATTTAGTCATTAATATTGAATTTTTTCATTTCCTATGTTGTTTATCATACGCCATTTCGATATGTTGTCAATATTACTCATGCTTTGATGAATAGGTTTCAGTGCCGAATTGCATAAACAACCATGTTCGATTCACTATGAGCGCTTTATTTTATGGGATATTTTCTTGCTCTTGAATTGAAAAATCCCCGAGTTTTTTTGTCATCAGGCTCATAAAACTCCTATAATGATGATATGAGCACTTCCTTTTTTGGGACTCTTTCTTGCTCTTAAATTGAAAAATCCCCAAGTTTTTCCCTTCTTCGGACTCGTTAAATCTATGCAAAAGGCATGACCAGTTCTTTTATCTCTTTTACCTCACTCATTAAATTGAAAAAGGTACCTCAAGTTTTCTTCATTTGACTCGTTAAAATTTGATGAAGATCTATTGATTTTGTCTTCATGTGACTCATTAAAATTTCATGAAGAATATCGAGTTTACTCCATCCCCTCGTACTCGCAAAAAAATGAGGTAAATTTCTATTGAGCATAGGTTTATCACTTTATTCGAACTCAGTAGACTAACTTACAGAAAAGGAACTATGCCAGGTATACCATTAAACCTTTATCGCACCCGGTTAACAACTATGAAAAAGGGACCCCCCTGGAGTTTCTCTTTATGATCTTTTCAAACTCTTTAAATATGAAATGACCACTAAGTTTACCCATCTGGAATCATTAAATTTAATGAGATGGGGAAAATTGGACAAAACAATTGCTTTATGTCAATATTTTGGAAAGAATTTGTAGTTGTTCCCTTGAACATAGCACTCCCTCAGAAAAACCTCCTTTGTCAGCCTCTCAAGAGAACATTACCATCCTATGAGTTTAGCCTATATACTCCAATGTTCATGCATCCCTGTATCCTAACACTCTTTGGTGTTTATGAGTCTAGAACCGCCTGGTTCAAACTTTGTGTCATGCCTTCTATTGTTCAAGGGATCCCTTTATCCTCTATTTCCTATATCAACCGTCAATCATATGCTTCCATCGTTCCCTCTGTTGATTTGACCCATTGCTCAAAAATTATCTTCACAAAACAATCACTCTTGTCCTGTTTCATGCCAACTGAAAGCGGATTGGGCAAATACTAAGCAGCGGAGGTTTTCGTTTCGATCTTGGTCTCATTTTCCTAGCCTTGCCTTCTCTGCGTGATTCATTTCAGTTCATTGGATGATGGAAGAACCAGGCATGCCGATCTTTGCCCTTTGATTTAGGCTATAAGGTGCCGTAAGGAACTTGAGTTGCTCGACCATAAGGACCTTTAGGTGCTCGACCATAAGGGCCGCCATCGAGAGGTAGGCAGAATTGTGAATGAAAAGGTTGGAAGATCTGGCCAAAGAAGGTGATAGCCCTGTAGAGAGTCCCATGGTTCGATTCTGTAAGTAAAACGCAGCGTGTTTGAATTAGGATCGCTTCGTAGCGAGAAAGGGGGACCACCCTCTAAGCCCAAGTATTCCTCAATGACCGATAGCGTACAAGTACCGTGAGGGAAAGGTGAAAAGAACCCTAGGAAAGGGAGTGCAATAGAAAGAAATCCGATGCGAACAATCAGTCGAAGGATGCGTAAGCAGGCTCGACCATAAGGGAGAGGAATTTCTTGCTTGACCCTCCGGGGGAAAGGAGCGAAGCTGCGGGTAAGATTCTCAGGGTCTAATCTGACCGGAAATACCCTCTCCTTAGCAGTCGAGCCCCTGCCGGTCCTCACCCATCGGAATGAGTGAGTGACCCCTAAGTCATATGGGGCCCTCTATTTGTTTCAAATACCTGAGCAGAG
>CM062814.1:947433376-947593293 GCA_031772625.1 Pinus tabuliformis
ATTTTAGATATATTCGGGAGCTTTATGCACTAGTTATAACGGTACATCACCGCCTGCTTTACCCGATGCTCCAAATAAATGGAGGTGCGAAGCGCTTTCCTGAGGCCCCCCGTCGACCTAGTTAAACCAAAAGGCAAGGCCAGGTTCTTAGAGGAGAATTTTCCAGGCTTCATTAAACATGAGCTTTCGAATGCGGGTTCAAATCTTTAATACCAGGTGGAATAAATAGCGGGCGGGGCTTGTCTCACTATCCCCCCAAGTCATCAACGGCACTATAATTACCAGCAGAGTTCCGAGATTATGGATCCGCCGATGATTGACCCAACTAGTTCCGACGGACCTGGGCGTGCGTTTTCTTCGGCTGATGAGAGGAGCTCTGGCTCTGATGATTCTGGTGTTGCAAGTGTTTACCTTATTCGCGATTGGTATACTTCTACGTGGGAGTGTTGTTCGCGCTGTGAAAAATACGGGGGGTTGAGCAAAGAAAGAAGGTCAGTAAGGAACTCCGCGCACATGAAGGGGGCAAGTAAGGGCCTACTACCAGCTCTATTACTTGAAGGAAGCAATACTACCACTTACTGCGAATCCCCTGATAGGCCAATGACCAAGGCGAGGGGGCTCTCTGTATCAGTTGAGCCTGCTTGCGCATCCTAATTGACTTATTGGGTGGGGGGCTCTCAGCTAGCTTTCTTTACCTGCCTCGTAGCGTACCTGCCTCTTTCAACTCTACTCTATACTGCCAGAGAAGCAAGCTTACCTCACCTATGGATTCCATATGGGGTCAAGCGGGCTTATGGTGGGATAATGGGGCCCATAGAAGGCTTATGGTGGGCTGTGATGCTCTACCCCGCGTCAATCTATTGCGCGCTGCCTACAGGAACAGGGAAGGATAGTTCCGGGCCTATCACAGCAGGAATGGGTCCAGCGCTACTTAGTGGCCGCTACTTAATGGATAGCCAAGGACGAAATGCAACGGTTTTCGTGCATCGCCCATAGGGCGGGTGTACCTGAGGTGCGGGAGCAGCCAGCGCATCCAAGGGCACACCCAAGGGGACAGCTGCGCAGCCAAGGTTTTGCAAGGGAGCAAGCCAAGGTGAAGGCGTAGCGCCAACCCGTTGCGTTAGGGGAGGGGCTACCTTCGCTTCTTCCTCTGCTCTCTCTGCTACTGATGGATTTGGATATGAAACTGGAATAGCAGGCTATTACTTAGACATTGTCAATTGTGATAAACGTAATAAAAAGTTGGAATGCACCGAAAGATGCACCCGTAACTGCTGCTCCTGCAGGTGATGCCTCTGCCACTTTGAGCTGCAAGTACTGATGCTGCTCGGTAAGGGAAGGGACTACAGTAAGATATGTGTGGATCGCACGCTAATCGATGATGTACAATGATGGAATCTATATTTTTCACCTATGCCTCGGATGCTTCCTTTGCTTCTGATTCTTGAACCGGGCAAACAAGGTCCCGGAGGGGCTTGCGCTTCCTAGTGCAAGGAAAGTACATGAATCTGCTCGATCAACAGGGTCAAATGCTTATGCCTACGTCTATGCCCTCGCTACTGATGGCGGTGAACCTGAAACATCTGTATCGCAATAATATAGATATGGATATGGTTCGGTACGGGATATCGTGGCTCTCCATCCAGTCTATGGTACGGCGTGCGCTTTTATCATTTATTGATCTAATCTCGGGGGTACAGCGCAAGCAATGGGTGAGCGATTTCCGTCCAAGTATGATTGATTATCCGGGTGTCACGTTTTCATGGTGTCTAGGAGGTGTAACACTTTTGATTGATGGTATTGGTTGTGCTGATTCAATTGGTGGTGAAACTGCTAGTTAAACTCGCCGGTCCTGGCTAAAAAACCACTCGGTAAACCATCTATGCCTTTTATGCCGGCTTAAATACTGCTAGCTTAGATACTGATAAGCAGGGTGCTTACTCGTATGCTTTCGGTAACTAGCCAGGCCAAGCCAAGGTCCGGAGGGCTTGCGCTTCTGAGGGCAAGGAAATAAGTAAAGTGAAGTGCATAAAGAGAAGAAACAACCTGGCTCTTCGCATAATTACATATATAATAGCAGCATTGTCTGCTAAAGCGTAATTACATATATAACGAATGACAAGTAGCCACTCTAACCGAAGTCGCTTCTCCGTTCTCCGTAAAGTAGCTGCGGTCAAAATCATTATCTCTATCACTAAAAGCAGCAGGAACTGGATCACAATATGGAACCGTGGCTTATGGGCTTCCTCTGCTCTCTCCACTGCCCGCTACTGGATTTACTACTCGCTTTGGATCAACTAGATATTAAACGACTGCGGAATCAACGGCTTACTCAACTGGCTCAACTGACTTAACAGGATCAGAATAATATACTAATGGGTCCAGGTAACCCGCCCTAGCCCTTGCCTTTGACTCTGCCCTTGCCCCCCGGAGGGACAAGCGGCTTCGCACCTTGGAGGAAATGAAAAAATGGCTCTGCTACTCGATCTTAAACCTCTATAGCTGGTGGTTCAATTGCTGGTGGATCAACTGCTTCAACCGCTACTATTGGGTTTGGAACTTGCCCAACTTAAGCTCTCACCTCCGCTGTAAAAGTGGACTACAAAGTGGGAACAAGGGCGTATGCCTAGTATCAGGAAGGTACGCTGGGCTATGGGGTGCCGGGCTGGAGCTTTGCTTTCCTTTTACGCTTCTTTTGCTTCTGCGAGCACTGGTTCCTTCTTTAGATCTAGAGGTGGAAGTGAAACGATCAATGCTGCTGGTTTTTCGACTGGATCAATTGGAGCAACAATGACTGGGACTGAAGGATCTACTGCTTCCACTCGGTCATAAACTTCTATGGGATCGGAACGAGATGGGATGGTGGCTTTCTTTCGAACTAAAAGAGATGTTGTGGACTCTGCCCGTACTCTAGCTACCTTTGTTGCTGCTTGCCTTAGATGCCTTTGCCTATGCCAGATCATTTATTGGTTTGGGGTCGACTGGATCTACTATTAGCTACTAGCTTTGTCTCTACTGCCTTTCTCACTACTGCCCGCGCGCGCGGCTCACTCTGCCTCTGGATCTCGGTCAACGATATCTACTGGTGGTACCGCTGCTACGGGTGTTACTCGCTCAGATACCAATGGTGCTTTTGCTCGGTCAAATGGGTAAACGGGTTATGCTGCGTAGAAGGCACTCGATCACAGGGAAAAATCGATCAAAACGAATCCTAGGCATCTCGAAATCCTCCATCAATGTGCGAAGAATGCATCGTATAATAAGAGCCAACGCATTTCCTCTCTGATCTTTCGGTAGTGACAGTGCTCCAAGTATTGATCGGAGCAGAGTGGTAAGAGTGGATGGTTCAAAAGTGGAGTGAAGGGCATAGGGAACCAGAGAGATAAGAGTATAGGCTAATCTTATGATAAACGTTGGTCAGATCGCAAAGGGTGGGAAGTGTTTATGGCATTTTGTCATGCTGGTGCTACCTTGGGAATACAGGGTAGTAGATTGCTCATTGAGATTGAATGGAAAGGCAAAGATCTGGGTCGTTGCTGGAAGGACCGAATTGAGGAATGACACGCTGGGAATGAATGAAAAATCGAGATGCTCTAGTTAGGTAACAGAGGCCCCCCCACCCAATAAGTAAATTGAAAAGGGCTCATCTGGAAGTGAAAGGTCCCGGAGGGGCTTGCGCTTCCTAGTGCAAGGAAGGCACAGATCAAAGGCATCGATAGAAAAGACTGGCTTGAGGAATAGCGTTATGCGGGTGAACAACGATTGGGAACGGCATTGGTGGTCATTGAGAACAGAGAATGGTGGATGCGCGTAGCCACTTTATGTTATTGGTACAGTTAGTAGAAACAATGTCGCGTGAGCGATCTCTACGGCCTGCGGTTCATAAATCTTGGTTGAGAAGCAACCTCTATGCTTGGAAGTTCATGGCCTTTCGCGCTTCATTGCGTGCTCCCATGTTCCGGGTTAAACCCTGCTTTTCGTACCTCATTCTTGGCTTGGTACATCTAAGTTTGTACTAAAGCCTCTAGTTGGACCCGTAAATGAAGGTGGGTGATTTACTACGTGTCTTATATACACAAATATGACCGCCCGGACATGTCATCGCAAGGTTAATGAATGAACCTACAAGACGAAAACAAAGGCAAGGTACAGGGGCAGGGGTAGGCAGAACAAAGGCAGGGACCACAGGCAGGCCAGGAACTACAGGCGGGGCTGGGGAAAGTAACTACTACCGGGCAGGAACTAAAGTAGCTAGGAGAAGGAACGAAAAGAACTAACTAAGGAACGGGAATTACGGGAAAGATCACAGCCGTAGCACAGCTATTGTAACAAATCCAATCGCTCATGCTGATTCATCGATGGCATAGGCGGCTGGTTCATCCATAGCGATGGAAGTGCATTCAGTGGTCGCAACTAAAGTGATAGCAAAAAAGGCTCGGGTTTGGGCTGATTGCACGTATGTAGAGAGAAGGGCGGCGGATCAATCACGCAGGGAGTAGGAGCATATCGAGATTGATATCGAGACAAAGACCCATGATAAGTTCGAGCAGATTCATATCCAGTGGTAGAGGAAGCAACGATAGCACAGACAGAGCTAGTTGAAGCAACATTCGTTCCTGTCCCAGCTTCCCTTTTCACGGTTCCAGATAAAGTTGCATATATAGGTGGTGTGGCTCCTATTCGGTAAACATATTGCTCTAGATCTTTATATCACTTTGGATCTTAAACTAAAGGCTCTGGAACGGACTATGCGTCTTACACAGGAATAGGCTCTGCATAACTTGGATATAAATCAACTTTGGTGATTGATAGGAGGGCAATTATATCGTAAATAGAAAAGGCTTTTACCCATATCTTATTTATTAAGAGGGTGAGGGCAGGACTAATGCTCGGTTGGTACTTCGGGATGGCTTCGAAGACTGACTCAATTGCTTAGGACTCACTCACCAGGTACACTAGCTGAGATGAGAAGATAAGGCCCCGTCATAAGAAAGGAGATAGTTGGATACGGAAGGAAGTCTTACGGCGGGAGAAGCGAGCGCAGATACATATGGAGTGACAGAATCAGGGGTGATTGTAGGTACTGGAACATCAGCTGGTTAATCTGCTGGTTTAATTGGATCAACTGAAGTTGTTACTTAGCAAAACTGCCTATGCTTATAGTGATGCTTCCACTAGGTAAACTGGAACTAGGCGCTATACTCCTACCTTTACTGCTTTCACCCTTCTCTCTGCTGCCTTCGCTCTAGCTTGCCTTGCTACTTATGAAATCACAACTCGGTCATTTACTTGCTTTCGAATTGATGGGGACGCAGCTGCTGGGTCAATGAATGAAACTGTAGTTTCAATTGCTTCTGGTCTATCAACTTTGGGTAAGCTGCTGCTACTTCAATTTCATATGCTGCTACTGGCTTTGATGGGGCTATAGGCGGGTCTGGGTATCAATCTTCTTACCGAGGTGGTGGTTAATCAGGTGGTGGATAAGCTAGATAAGCCAGATCAACTGGATCAACGACTGCTATCTTACTATGGACCAACGGAATCCTATATACGACCACTTCATCGCCAGAATCAACTGGATCAACGGCGTTCCGGCTGTGGCTTTTGGTTGCCTACGCCTTTGCTTTGTAGCCTTCACATCTGCTTCAACCTATGCCTGTGTATCCGCTGGTTTTGCTGCTGAGCCAACAGGAAGCGGAATTTACGGTTTCAACGGAACCATAGCTCCAATACTGGAACCAAACAGGCCTTTCCTCGCCTCCTTACCAATAAAATGACCCTTACTGCTCTCTCTCCTTCAACTACATTAGGAAGGATCTGCTACCTTCTGTCTGAGAAGCCGCCAGAGAAGCTAGCTAAGCCCGAAAAGCAAGAGAAGAAGTATAGTATCCGAGTAGCCTAGTCCGAGTATCCAAGCCCAGCCAACTTACCCCCATGATTATGACCCCACATCAACCCCCTTCAAAGGCCATTTCCGTGTCGTTTATGGTATGTTTCACGATGTTTACGATATACCTCGAAAAAGGGCCTTTGATGAGGCCTTTGGGCATCACGGACGGAAGGCCAGCCAGTCAAGGATCCAATAGGATTCATATGACAGGCGGGTCAGTCCATGAGGTAACCAATGGCACTCACCAAAGCATAGGGTTTGGTTGGGGAAGTTTACCGTAATTGTCTCCAGGGCCAACGATAACCTACTGGAGAGGGGAATATGACCTATCTTCGAGTTTCCTCATCGATTCGCGTTCGGTTCATATTATATATGCGTCTGTGGTGATTTATTTATCTTATCCAATACTATCTTACATGAGGTTGCTGCTATGTTGTTTCCGGATCACCATTTTCTGGAGACAATGCAAATGAGGGCCTCACCACTTCAGCAGATCTAACAATGTTTCGGATCAGTTAGGTTAAGGTCATTCAGGTAGGTCGGAAAGATTGCTTGACAAACAAGGTAAACATGGAATGGCGGGTAAGATCCTAAGTTCAGTAGGTTATATGGCTTAGCAAGCAGGGAAAATTCATTAAAGCGAAGGCAGTAAGTTAATGAAGCCTCCCCTCAGCTTATAAATTAGCAAGCTTAGTAATTCTAATCTTTATATTAATGCTAAAGTGTTATAACATACATAAAGAAATCATAGATATAGTCTAATATGCTCAGGTAAGTGTTGTGCTCTACAACAACCCCCCATTTCATATCATTTTTACTTATAAACATTAACATATGAAATGGGTCCCTTTAAAATTTGATTTGGTATCAATACTATTATAATTCAAACAAGTCCAAAAAATGAATAAATTCACTTTATAAAACTTTTTGGGTAAACCCCTAAAAGAAATCACGTAATGATTTATCATTGCGATAAAGCGATCGCAAGATCGCATATCGCAATGACACATGAATTATAATTAGGCACCCAAAGTTTTCCGCCGATGCGCATTCGGCGATCGGCGATATTCCATGTACATGTTATAATGCTCCATGCCAATAGTCTCGATGCGGTGCGCATTCGGCGATCGGCGATCGACGACACGCTACCACAGTTGTGATGTTCCCAAAGACTAGTCCCGACGCGATGCGCAATCGAGAATCGGGTATCGCGGCAATATCACCCAAATCCTTATTGCGCTCAAAGCTTTTCGCCGATGCGATATCGCATTCGGTGATCGGTGATATCCAATACACGCCATTAAAGCACACTAATTACATCCCCGATTGCGATCCGATAAAGCGCGGTTTTCAACGAAGAGCCGTTAAGTGATGGGATGGCGCAATTCATTTGTAATAAAGGCTTGATCTCTCACGCAATCCTTCATCTACGCTCAACCGCCAAAACGTCCATTGCATGCTTAAGTGAATCGTTCACCCGAATAACGATATAATGGGCATTTAAGAAATGACGGATTGAAAACGGCTAATTAATAAGATCATGTCTTAAAATCTTTTCACGGATTGTATATGCGCCCATTTTAAAAGGTAAATCTTTTAGTTACGCATCTATTCATATGTGCTGTATCACTTAAGAGTTTTTCATTGCTATCTCTGTGTATTACGCCCAATTGCCTCCTTGTGCAGAATTCATTCACAGAAGTTAGACCAGAAAAGATGGGAAAGAAGTCCAAGAAGACTGCAGGTGCCTCCGCAACACCATCTGTGGGAGAAGCGGCCGAAAACAAGAAGAAGGGACTAATATCCGATACCACATGCACGGGGCTCACCAGAGTGACTTGGCAGGGCACTTATAACCTAATTGAAGCTGAGCAACCAGAAAAGATAGTGTCGCAAGCTAGTGTGGACTTACTCAAGAAGTCTGATGCAACTCTCAAAGATTTGGCCGACTCTTTCCTTCACAGGATAGCGGCCAGAGATCAAATTCTTCCTTATACAGACGTTGTGCGATGGGCGATTGAAGAAATCCCCATTTTGGACAGAACTTTTAATACAAGAGATGGGAGGATTTTCGGGTCATTCAAGCCAGAAGACCTAAGGCAAATGTATCATTTGCCTGAACCCGAGAAAATATATAACAAAGACTTCTTGGAGAAGTTCGCAAGCGAGAATGAGATCGAATCTGAACCTATCAAGGATTGGAGGCAAAATCCCAACAAACACAAGCACGAATCCTCCGGTAGGTACTCTGTCGATTCTTTAGCTTCTCCTTATTGTTATGCGGGGATTATGATGTGTAGGCTATGGGGATTGCATGATTCTGCCAATTTTACCATTGAAATGGTTCCTTTAATGGAGGCAGCAGTAAATAGTTGGATTATGGATTGGGCTACTATCCTTTCGGATAAATTAGCAGTAGCTGTTCGTGATTTTAGGTCTCAGTCTGTTGTTTCAGAAAGGAAAATGCCCCCGTTCTACTATAGTGCATATATCTTAGACACTCTTTGTTTCAATTCCAAATTTCCTGTTCTCGGGTGGAGGTGGACTGCACAGGACCCTTCACCCATTCATATATATCATCAAAAATTGTGGAAGTCTTCTTATAAAGACCACCTGTATCAAATTTGTAATGGTTTCATGGTGCCCATTTACTATTCCATTTTTGATAAACCCATTTCAAAAATTTCCTATCAAGCTTCCTTCGATTTACCAGCAGTAGCAAGTTGGTTTGGAGAAGAAAATTTCACCTACATCAGAGTTTTCGGCAGCAAAGCCGACCCACATGTTCTTCCTCTTTATGTTCCAGATAAGCTGCTAGCAAGGGAGATTGCATATCAGATCATGGCTGAGAGTACTACACAGACTCTCAAAATAGAAAAGAAGAGAGGATGGCCATCATTTCCCTTCAGATGTGGCGTTTATACTCTGCATGATCTTAAACATGCAGAAAAGGAAGCCACGAAGCTCCAGTCTTTAACGCTAGCCACGATCCCAAACAGACCATACGACCCAAAAAAGACTGCTTACAATGCATTAGAGCAGGCCAAGTTAACAAGGTTTGAGCATCAGAAGGATATGTTTGATGACTTGTTCATTGCCGCTGAGACAATTGGTCATGTTAAAGAACTCGCTAGGATGCGATATAATGATGTGGGATTAACTGAGTTCAATAAACTCAGAGAACAGAGGTTGCAAACTCTGCCTCTGCATTTACTGGAAACATCCCCAGCAACATCATCAAGCCGACCTGTTCAAGAACAGGAGGAGCAGCAGAAGAAGCAACAGGAGGAGCAGCAGAGAAAAGAACAAGCAGAAAGGCTAGAGAAAGAACAAGCCGAGAAACAACATAGAACACAAATGGAACAAGAAGAAAGAAGGAAGAAAGAACTGGCAGATAGGCAGAAAAGGGAGCAAGAAGAACAACAAAAGAAGGAACAGGAAGAAAAACAGAGGAGAGAAAAAGAGGAGCAGCAGAGGAAAGAGCAGCAGAAGCAAACCACCAATGTAGACACTACTATAGACCCCAATTTATTACAAGAATGGCAGCAATTTCACTCCATCATCAGTGGATTGGAATGTTCAAAAAATGGGGATACCTCTAAGACAAGTGATACTCAGGATGTTACCTCTCCTCAGGTTCTAAGTGGAACCAGCGGCCCACCAAGTTCAAAAGAAGTTGAAGTTATTCCAAAAGACCCCTCTGACCAGGTTATTCTACAGATAGAAGATATTCCGCCATTGGATGTTTTCTACAGCCCAAAACACAGGGCAGTTGTAAGGCGGTCAAGGAAGAGACGAAGGATTGATCAACCTTCTATCTTCCCCAAACAAACGGTCACGGGTAATGTAGTATGGAAGGAGGAATTGGATCCCTCCGATGACTTAACAAAGCTATCACAGTATGCAGGTGCTTACTCGGCGGCAACAATTGACAAAGCATCGGAGGTGAGCCTTCTATTGAAGAATAAGGACTAAGAAATCCTTGCGTTACAGGCAGAATTGGTTGAAACAAGGCAAAAAGCAACACAAGCTGAAGAACAGTTGCTGGCGCAACATCAAGAGAACAATCAGTTGACTCAGCAATTGCAAGCAGAAAGGCAAAGGATCGATCAGGGTGCGATCCAGAAACAAAAAGAATTGTCGGAGGCATTGGAGAATTTGAGAGTGGCGAATGAGAAAATGATGAAGACCAAAGACGAGCAGATTGCTCAAATGTCATCACAGCTGGAAAAGATGAAAGGTGCATCGCAGGTAAAAGAGTTTAAAACAGAAGCATTATTGATAAACAATGCGTTGATAGCTCAGGTCAGACTCTTATGTCAACAGATGGATCAGGCTGAGTCCCTATGTGAGCTAACTACAGCGATAAATCAACAGGTAGAAAAGGCCAGGACTGAACTAGATCAAGCGGACGAAGCCATTACTGCACATCTTGACTGGCAAGATACTGATTTGGGAAAAGCAGCAAAATTGCCCAGGATTAATGAAACACAGAAAGATATTCTTTTCACAGAATGGCATACTCAAGTGATGAAGGCAGAAAGGGCGGCTTCAAGATGTAAAACAACCGCCAGCAATCTAGTGGATCTAGTCAATAACACTCTTTACCTGGCCAATATGATTTCTCAATGTACACCGGGAAAGATGACAACTCCAAATGCATTAGAGCTAACATGCTACCCTGAATTAGAAGAAAAAGGAAGATTAATCGTTGGAGTTAAAACCTTATCCTTAGATGCATATTGGCTCTTTTTGATCAAGCCACATACACAGAGATCTGCCCTAAAGTGCCTTACAGACGCAATCGGGTGTATAATTCCCGATATCCAAGATGCCACCTACGCTGCACAGCTCAGTTCGCGCCTCAACAAACCTCCGGAAGTTGAGCCAATGCTTGCAATTAATCAACTCAGATTCAAAGGAAAGCAGCCGACTCAATGAGTCACCCTCCCACTTGCCAGATCGCCAGCCAAAACAGGATCAAGAGTTATTGATACCAGCTTAGTAGGATTTCTGTTTAAGTAGATATTTAAATTAGATTATGTATTTATAGACCCTTTCATTGTTTTGGAAAGGGTCGTAAAATTTTGTAACAGACTTAAAGGCTGAAGTTTGCACTACTGTGCTTCAGCCTATATTCTTTTGTGAAACTCGACCAATGGTTCTTAATTTAATGGGAAAGCTGTTTTATGCAATTGCGCACTATTGTCTGTTGTTTGGAATGCTCTCTGAATTGAAGGAAGGACTGCGATGTAGCGATTAATATTTGGGAGTGTTAAGCAGCTTACATGGTACTTTTATCTGCATCTGTATTCATTCCTCTTATATAAATTGCTGTGTTATTACTTCTTGCTATTATTGAATACATGCATGCGCTATAACAGCAAATCTCTATCTCAGCCCACTATTGGATGTTTTGTGATTTGCATTTCTTTTAATCATGTATGTAACAATGATATAAATGATAGTGTAGTAATTTCGCTGTTATCGCTTTGTGTAACTATTTATGCACAACAATCTTGAGCAATTTAATATCTACGTTTGAAGACAGAGTCATCTATATGCCTGTCTAAAAGCCTAGATCATCAAACGCTACACTTTAGAGATCGATAAAACCCCGGGGTAGATTATAGTTATTATATTCCTGCCGATAGTTGTAGTTATTCGCTTATCACTAGCATAATCTATAAGTCGCTCATCCATCCCATTTTTATCCATTTTTGGGAAACTGGTCCCATTATCCCCAGTCGGAGCCACTATTCCAAACGGAAAAGGAGCTGTACTAAGGTCCGGACCGGGTGGTTTCCCCTATGTTGTTGCAGCGATTTTCGAGGCTTCAACATAATTGGCGCTAGAAGGAGGGCCTCAACTGTGAATGGCACATAAGTCCAAACCTATAAGCCATTCCAAGAGTATTTCCCCCTCCGAATCCCCTCGACCTTCCCATTTGCATACTGGTTCGCCGGTATCCAAACAAGGAGAAGGGGAATCAACTACCACTGCTCAAACCCATCATACCACAGAACAATTAAGTCTTGAATCACCTGAAGTCCAGTCTCTAATCCATAAACTTCAGAGCTTCTCGATTTCACCACAGAAATCTGAGGTATCAGAAAGCAGTGCGACTTCGCAGTTCAATCTCACTCACCCTCTCACCAGACTTCAGAGCGAAAAACTCGGTATTGAACCCACTGAGTTTCCTTTACCTAAAAGGAAAAGGGCGAAGAAAATTACTGAAGGATCTGATAGTGAAGAGCTCTCATCCACGTCCTCCATTGCATTTTCCCCTCTGCAAGGTCAACCATCCACTCCCCCATTACAAATTGTCGTTCATCAGGGATCAGAAGCCTCAATATCCCAACCTATTCACTCCTCATCTTTGATCCCTTCCCATACATCTGGAACCCCAACAGTAGTGTCAACCACTGTCGCTATCATAATGGCAGACCCATGGACTAGGCCAGGTGCAGTCAACATGCCTGCACCATTGCATGATCTACCAGATGCTCCCGAAAAATGGCTGCCTAAATTTAATCCAGATGATGGGACCCAGGCTGAAGAACACATTAACAATTTTATGTTAGCAGTTAACATAAAAGGAGTGACAGAGCAAGATGTTGTTGTAAGACTCTTCCCCTACACCTTACAAGGATCAGCAGGATCCTGGTATTTTTCCTTACCTTCTGGTTCAATTACCAGTTGGAACACATGCCAAGAGCAGTTTCTTACCAAATATGGAGATGATAGGTCCTTACCTACTTTAATAAATGACCTCTCCAATCTGAGAATAGAGCACAAGGAACCAATAAAGGAGTTTAATGCCAGATTTAATAAACTCCTGAATAAAATCCCTACCGCTTCTAAACCAAGTGAATAAATCCGAAGCGAATGGTATATTACTGCCCTACCTGCCAACATAGCTATTTTTGTAGACAGGGCTGGGAAACCTACCTTAGCTGAAAACATGAGAGAAGCACTTGCTGTTGAAAAGCGCATCAATGCTCTAGAAAAGAAAGCTGCTTTGGAAGATAGAAAAGCTAAAAAAGTCTCATTTAAAGAAGATTCCAAGAAGAAAACCCCAAAGGACCCGTATGACATGGAAGGTTTACAAAAGGTCCTTAAAACGTTGTCTAACGAAATGGTCGAGATAAAGAAGCAGGTGGCCGAAACCTCAAACAAAAGACCATTTAGAACTTATAAGAAAACTGAATCAAAGCCGCCCAATGTTATATCTAACGCAGATTCAGAGCAAGAAGAAGAGGAAGAGGAAACAACCTCACAAACCGATGATGAAGATGAAGTAGCTAAATGCCACGGAATGTGGGATTTTATACTCCCAAACTCTGATACCGAGAATGAAGAAGAAGCCTTTCCGGTTACTACAAGAAGTAAAAGTACTTCTGAACCTGCCCAGGCAACTTCAAAGAAGAGGAGCGCAGGTGCTGCCACAACAAAGGAAAAAGTCCCCCCAAAGAAGTCGCCTGTAGTAGTTCCCCAAAACCAGCCTTCAACTTCTAATTCTCCTTCAACACCCAAGACATTAGTGATATCTGATTCAATGGAATATAACATTGTTGATGACATGAAGAAAACTAAGGCAAATATAACCATGTTTGAGCTTAGTAAATTAAAGCATCAACAAAAATTACTTCTTAAAGAATTAAATGTTGTTCCCTCTACTCCCCTTCCCAATGCAAGAGCTGCTAACGATTCAGGCCAGCCTCCTGCAGGTATGGTTGAAGCTACCGATTCAGTTCTAATTGGAGATAAATCGAATTCTCACACTCCACCCTTCCTGCTGACCTATGAGATTTATAACAGAAGCCTGCACAACTGTTTAATTGATTCAGGGGCATCATCTAATATAATTCCAGCTTCAGTTTGTTCTAAACTAAATATTGAACCCCAGAAGTCTGCCATTCATATTGTACAGTTCGACAGGACTAAAGTGCAGGTTGTGGGAGAAATTAATTCTGTAACCATCAGGTTGTCTGCCGATCCCAGAATTGTACAGAGGATAGACATCCTAATTGCTGATATACCTGAGTTTTATGGTTTAATTTTGAGCAGAGATTGGTCCGAAAAAATTCACGGGTACATTTCCACAGATTGGTCACATATGTGGCTTCCCTACAAGGGAAAGCCAAATCAAATAAGGATTGATCGAGAGAAGCATATGACCCACACAGTTACTGAATTTGAGCAAGAAAACCAACCTGTGGCATTCAATAACAACATTTTGGGGAACTATTCGTCAGAATCATTCTTTGGCAACTTTGTTGCCCAACCATCTCCTTTTTCAGTCAATCATTTTACATCTCAGATTGAAAATTTTTCACAAACTGATAAGTCCAGATTTTTTAATGATGCTGAGAAAAATGTAAATATTTTTGTTAATACTCCTTTATTTTGGTCTTTATATTTTGATGGCTCTAAGTCCAGCGAAGGCTCAGGAGCAGGTTGCATTTTGGTTAGTCCGCAAGGAGAAAAGACAATGCTGTCTTGTAGGTTAGAATTTGAGTGCACTAATAACACAGCCGAATATGAAGCTTTAGTCCAGGGATTATATAAAGCAATCGGCCTTCAAGTGCAATATCTAAAAGTATTTGGCGATTCGGAAATCATTGTCAAACAGGTGAGGAATGCAATTCATTGTCTTTCAAGTCACCTCAAGCATTATCAATCGCTAGTACAGGATCTTACCTCACACTTTTCAGCATTCAACATTTCTTCCATTCCTAGGTCACAAAATTCGGTAGCCGACCTACTAGCCAATGTAGCTTCTAAGCTTCTACCTTCTGAAGACTATAGCCTTGATAGATTTTCTGTAGAATTACTTTTTAGGCCTTCAATTCCTGACAATATCACTAATTGGAGAGTATTTAACCATGACGAAGATATCTTGCAGTTTCTAACTTCCGAAAAGTCCTATAACAATCAAGTTATTGAGGAAGATGATCATGATCTACAGATGAAGGAAACGCCTCAAGAAAATTCAATTCCTAAACCAGTAGTGAAGCTTGAAGACCTTTATGATATCAAAGACAGGTTTAAACTTGTAATTAATGCAAAGCTTCAAAGTTCTACCCTTAGGTTTGAATTGATAAATCTAGGCACTGACTATGCTCCTCAAAACATCAACTTAGGATTAGGACTTTCCCAGGAAGAAAAGGAAGCATTTATTAAATTGTTAAGAAAAAACAAACAGGTCTTTGCTTGGAAGTATGATGATTTAAAGACGTATGATACATCTATTATCCAGCATACCATTCCTATGCTTCCTGATCAGAAACCGATTCAGCAAAAGTTAAGAAAAATACATCCAAATTTGGAGAGCCAGATTAAGTCGGAGCTTAACAAGCTCTTGAAAGCCAAGATTATTTTTCCGGTCCGACATTCAAACTGGGTCTCTAATATGGTGCCAGTCAGAAAGAAAAATGGCGACATTCGAATCTGTATTGATTTCAGGAACCTGAATAAAGCGAGCTTGAAAGATAATTTCCCATTACCTACTATGGAGCAAATCCTCCAATCAGTAGCAGGCTCTGAATTGATGTCCTTTCTTGATGGATTCTCAGGATATAACCAAGTTTTGGTTCATCCTGATGACCAACTTAAAACCACATTCAGAACAAAATGGGGAACATACGCATATCAGAAAATGCCTTTTGGACTCATAAATGCAGGAGCGACATTCCAGAGAGCCATGGATATAGCCTTTAAAGGGTTGATTAATCGATCAGTAGTCGTCTATCTAGACGATATTACTGTATACTCTAAGAAGAGATATAATCATTTGCATGACTTAAATCAAATCTTTCAGCGATGCAAAAGATATGGTATTTCTCTGAACCCAAATAAGTCTTTCTTTGCTCTTGATCAAGGAAAACTCTTAGGCTTTATAGTATCCAAAGATGGCATTTATATTGATCCTGATCGGATCAAAGAAATTTCTGAAATCCCTTTCCCACATAATAAAAAGTCGATGCAGTCATTTTTGAGCCAGATCAATTTTGTTAAACGATTTGTTCCAGATTTTTCTCAAATTGTATTACCACTTCAAACAATGATCAAGAACAATTCGGTCTTCAAGTGGGGATCAGAAGAAAAGCAAGCTTTTGATGTTATCAAGCAATCAATAATCAATGCCCCAGCCTTGAATACTCCAAATTTTTCTAATCATTTTACATTGTATACCGTTGCGTCCGATGTGTCTTATGCTGCAGTTCTCACGCAGCCAAATGCTCACAATTTAGAGGCACCAATATCATTCTTCAGTTCAAATCTTCAGGGTGCCGAATTAAATTATTCCGATGTAGAAAAACAAGCCTTTGTTGTATTTAAAGCGGTCAAACATTATAGACCCTTTCTTTTAAAAACCCATACAAAAATAATAGTTCCTTTCCCGGCAGTTAGGCAACTATTAATCCAGAAAGAGCTGGGTGAAAAAAGGGCAAATTGGGTCACAGCGCTTCAAGAATATGACCTAGATATTAAGCCAGCAAAGATTGTTAGGGGCCAAGGTTTTTGCAGGATATTGGCTGGAGCATCCAACATTCCAGAATCAAGAGATGCAGATCAAACTCAAGAAATTAATCAGATAAGTGTTATTGATTCTGGATCTCAATATGCTGATTTAATCTTTTATCTAAAGAATGGTTATGCACCTCCGAATTTGTCTTACAAAAATAAAAGGGCCATTAGATTAAAAGCAAAGAATTTTACAATCATTGATGACGTGATTTTTAGACAGAATTACGATTCTATCTTGTTAAGATGCCTTGAAAAACCTGAAGCCCAAAAGGTTTTGCAGGAGCTACATGACGGACCAGCAGGAGGACATTTCGGAGCTGACACAACAGCTCACAAAATTATTCGTGCTGGTTACTATTGGCCTACTTTGTTTAAAGATGCTCACGAGTACGTAAGGAAATGTCTAAATTGTCAAACTGCTAGCGGAAGACAACGTAAATCAGCTTTCCCCTTGCAACCAATCAACATTGAACAGCCATTTGAGCAATGGGGATTGGATATTATTGGGGAGATTACTCCAGCATCTTCCAAACAGCATAAGTATATCCTTACTGCTACCGATTACTTCACAAAGTGGGTTGAGGCAATCCCTTTAAAGACAGCAAACTCTGAAGCAATCATTGAATTCATAGATCAATTCATCATTACCAGGTTTGGTGTCCCAAATGCTCTTGTTTTTGATAATGCATCTTACTTTTCAGGCAATGCTATGTTTGATTTCGCTATTAAAAGAGGATTTAAGTTAAAATATTCTGCTAATTATTATCCCCAAGGAAATGGTTTAGCAGAATCTACTAATAAGAATCTGATTAAAATTATTAAGCGAACTATCGAACAAAATCAGAGGAATTGGCACAAATCCTTAGTGTTCGCATTATGGGCTGATAGGATAACACATAAAGCTTCTATTGGAACTTCTCCATTTAATCTTGTTTATGGAAAAGAAGCAATCTTACCCACAAATCTTATTCTTCCTTCTTTAGCCCTAGTGCAGTTCATTGAGGAAACTCCTTCCTCTTCTATTCAGTTCAGACATGACCAGATCCTAAAATTAGAAGAGGAAAGAGAAAAAGCCAAGGTTACTCATGCCAAACACCAGCAAGTCATCAAAGCAGCTTTTGATTCAGCCTCATCCGGTTCAAAGCAGTTCCAAGTCGGTGATTTAGTTCTGAAATGGGACAAAGCCCATGAGGACAAGGGTAAGCACTCTAAGTTCCAGAAGTTGTGGCTTGGACCATTTCAGATCTGTGAGAAGATAGGCCATTCAACCTTTATATTGCAAGATTTAGCAGGTTCGAGAGATTCTCTCCCTGTTAATGGCCTTGTCTTGAAGAAATTCTTTCACTGAGGAGGTAACCCCTTCTCCTTTCATTTCAGTAGGATTTTAATAGTTTGTAGGATTTTAAGAAATAAGGTTGTGAGATGTCTTCCATTGACCTTTTGCTGTATTTAAAAAAGTTGTCCCACAGAATGAATATGAACATTTGCTTTTAAAATGATAGAATTTTTAACCAAAAAGGATAATTTCTAAGTAATTAGATGTCTTTGTATTCTGAAAACACAATTCAAGTTTTTGTCAACTCCTCTCAAATCACAGAAATATTGTAAATCATTTTCTGCTTTTCAAATTGGTCTCTAAAGGTCATCCATACTAAGATAGGAATCAATCCAATCTCAGCATCCTCAACTCTTACTCTGTCATCCATTACTCTTAAGAAGAAGATTGTTCACCCCATTCACTAAAGTTTATGATTTTTCAGAGTGTAATTCTAAAATATAAGATATTTAAGATAAGAGGTCTTATTACAAGCCTGCTTACCACGATCATCGAGAAACAGTTTATCTGACATTACCAATACTGCAAACCAAAACAGGGTAATGGCTTGAAATTTCAAGACAAGGGGTCTCATCACGAGCCAGCTTGTTCAGCTAAGCTGCTATCAGTGAGTGGCATTGTCAAACAGCTGGCCACCAAACCAGGACAATGGCTTTTTATCTTATCATTGACAGAAAAGAAAAAAGAAATGAAATACAAAATATGTAAAAAATATTTTGAATTCATTCTGTTAATCACACTCTTAATTGGATGGGACAATGGACAATCACATGGTTAAAAGGTATCCCTGTCGAAACTATAGATGTTTGCTGGCAGCAGAGGCTCTACCTATGACAGATGAGTTTATTATAAAAGGCTGATTTGGAAAGATATTCTATTTTATCATTACAAACCAATAAAGACCTATTTCAAAGCTTAGAATGTTTTTATTTTCATAGAAAAGAGGGAGTCAACAAAATAGTTTCATTTTTCTCAGAATATATTGAAATCTAGTTATATTAGAAATTTCCCCATTGATTGAAACTCTATTTTTTGAAAAAGCTTAAGTGTTTCTATTTTTGAAAGAGATAACTGGTTCTTCCAGCGAATCGCCAATTGTTGTGCTCTACAACAACCCCCCATTTCATATCATTTTTACTTATAAACATTAACATATGAAATGGGTCCCTTTAAAATTTGATTTGGTATCAATACTATTATAATTCAAACAAGTCCAAAAAATGAATAAATGCACTTTATAAAATTTTTTGGGTAAACCCCTAAAAGAAATCACGTAATGATTTGTCATTGCGATAAAGCGATCGCAAGATCGCATATCGCAATGACACATGAATTATAATTAGGCACCCAAAGTTTTCCGCCGATGCGCATTCGGCGCATTCGGCGATCGGCGATATTCCATGTACATGTTATAATGCTCCATGCCAATAGTCCCGACGCGGTGCGCATTCGGCGATCGGCGATCGGCGACACGCTACCACAGTTGTGATGTTCCCAAAGACTAGTCCCGACGCGATGCGCAATCGGGAATCGGGTATCGCGGCAATATCACCCAAATCCTTATTGCGCTCAAAGCTTTTCGCCGATGCGATATCGCATTCGGTGATCGGTGATATCCAATACACGCCATTAAAGCACACTAATTACATCCCCGATTGCGATCCGATAAAGCGCGGTTTTCAACGAAGAGCTGTTAAGTGATGGGATGGCGCAATTCATTTGTAATAAAGGCTTGATCTCTCATGCAATCCTTCATCTACGCTCAACCGCCAAAACGTCCATTGCATGCTTAAGTGAATCGTTCACCCGAATAACGATATAATGGGCATTTAAGAAATGACGGATTGAAAACGGCTAATTAATAAGATCATGTCTTAAAATCTTTTCACGGATTGTATACGCGCCCATTTTAAAAGCTAAATCTTTTAGTTACGCATCTATTCATATGTGTTATATCACTTAAGAGTTTTTCATTGCTATCTCTGTGTATTACGCCCAATTGCCTCCTTGTGCAGAATTCATTCACAGAAGTTAGACCAGAAAAGATGGGAAAGAAGTCCAAGAAGACTGCAGGTGCCTCCGCAACACCATCTGCGGGAGAAGCGGCCGCAAACAAGAAGAAGGGACTAATATCCGATACCACATGCACGGGGCTCACCAGAGTGACTTGGCAGGGCACTTATAACCTAATTGAAGCTAAGCAACCAGAAAAGATAGTGTCGCAAGCTAGTGTGGACTTACTCAAGAAGTCTGATGCAACTCTCAAAGATTTGGCCGACTCTTTCCTTCACAGGATAGCGGCCAGAGATCAAATTCTTCCTTATACAGACATTGTGAGATGGGCGATTGAAGAAATCCCCATTTTGGACAGAACTTTTAATACAAGAGATGGGAGGATTTTCGGGTCATTCAAGCCAGAAGACCTAAGGCAAATGTATCATTTTCCTGAACCCGAGAAAATATATAACAAAGACTTCTTGGAGAAGTTCGCAAGCGAGAATGAGATCGAATCTGAACCTATCAAGGATTGGAGGCAAAATCCCAACAAACACAAGCACGAATCCTCCGGTAGGTAATCTGTCGATTCTTTAGCTTCTCCTTATTGTTATGCGGGGATTATGATGTGTAGGCTATGGGGATTACATGATTCTACCAATTTTACCATTGAAATGGTTCCTTTAATGGAGGCAGCAGTAAATAGTTGGATTATGGATTGGGCTACTATCCTTTTGGATAAATTAGCAATAGCTGTTCGTGATTTTAGGTCTCAGTCTGTTGTTTCAGAAAGGAAAATGCCCCCGTTCTACTATAGTGCATATATCTTAGACACTCTTTGTTTCAATTCCAAATTTCCTGTTCTCGGGTGGAGGTGGACTGCACAGGACCCTTCACCCATTCATATATATCATCAAAAATTGTGGAAGTCTTCTTATAAAGACCACCTGTATCAAATTTTTAATGGTTTCATGGTGCCCATTTACTATTCCATTTTTGATAAACCCATTTCAAAAATTTCCTATCAAGCTTCCTTCGATTTACCAGCAGTAGCAAGTTGGTTTGGAGAAGAAAATTTCACCTACATCAGAGTTTTCGGCAGCAAAGCCGACCCACATGTTCTTCCTCTTTATGTTCCAGATAAGCTGCTAGCAAGGGAGATTGCATATCAGATCATGGCTGAGAGTACTACACAGACTCTCAAAATAGAAAAGAAGAGAGGATGGCCATCATTTCCCTTCACATGTGGCGTTTATACTCTGCATGATCTTAAACATGAAGAAAAGGAAGCCACGAAGCTCCAGTCTTTAACGCTAGCCACGATCCCAAACAGACCATACGACCCAAAAAAGACTGCTTACAATGCATTAGAGCAGGCCAAGTTAACAAGGTTTGAGCATCAGAAGGATATGTTTGATGACTTGTTCATTGCCGCTGAGACAATTGGTCATGTTAAAGAACTCGCTAGGATGCGATATAATGATGTGGGATTAACTGAGTTCAATAAACTCAGAGAATAGAGGTTGCAAACTCTGCCTCTGCATTTACTGGCAACATCCCCAGCAACATCATCAAGCCGACCTGTTCAAGAACAGGAGGAGCAGCAGAAGAAGCAACAGGAGGAGCAGCAGAGAAAAGAACAAGCAGAAAGGCTAGAGAAAGAACAAGCCGAGAAACAGCATAGAACACAAATGGAACAAGAAGAAAGAAGGAAGAAAGAACTGGCAGATAGGCAGAAAAGGGAGCAAGAAGAACAACAAAAGAAGGAACAGGAAGAAAAACAGAGGAGAGAAAAAGAGGAGCAGCAGAGGAAAGAGCAGGAGAAAGAGCAGCAGAAGCAAACCACCAATGTAGACACTACTATAGACCCCAATTTATTACAAGAATGGCAGCAATTTCACTCCATCATCAGTGGATTGGAATGTTCAAAAAATGGGGATACCTCTAAGACAAGTGATACTCAGGATGTTACCTCTCCTCAGGTTCTAAGTGGAACCAGCGGCCCACCAAGTTCAAAAGAAGTTGAAGTTATTCCAAAAGACCCCTCTGACCAGGTTATTCTACAGATAGAAGATATTCCGCCATTGGATGTTTTCTACAGCCCAAAACACAGGGCAGTTGTAAGGCGGTCAAGGAAGAGACGAAGGATTGATCAACCTTCTATCTTCCCCGAACAAACGGTCACGGGTAATGTAGTATGGAAGGAGGAATTGGATCCCTCCGATGACTTAACAAAGCTATCACAGTATGTAGGCGCTTACTCGGCAGCAACAATTGACAAAGCATCGGAGGTGAGCCTTCTATTGAAGAATAAGGACCAAGAAATCCTTGCGTTACAGGCAGAATTGGTTGAAACAAGGCAAAAAGCAGCACAAGCTGAAGAACAGTTGTTGGCGCAACAGCAAGAGAACAATCAGTTGACTCAGCAATTGCAAGCGGAAAGGCAAAGGATCGATCAGGGTGCGATCCAGAAACAAAAAGAATTGTCGGAGGCATTGGAGAATTTGAGAGTGGCGAATGAGAAAATGATGAAGACCAAAGACGAGCAGATTGCTCAAATGTCATCACAGCTGGAAAAGATGAAAGGTGCATCGCAGGTAAAAGAGTTTAAAACAGAAGCATTATTGATAAACAATGCGTTGATAGCTCAGGTCAGACTCTTATGTCAACAGATGGATCAGGCTGAGTCCATATGTGAGCTAACTACAGCGATAAATCAACAGGTAGAAAAGGCCAGGACTGAACTAGATCAAGCGGACGAAGCCATTACTGCACATCTTGACTGGCAAGATACTAATTTGGGAAAAGCAGCAAAATTGCCCAGGATTAATGAAACACGGAAATATATTCTTTTCACAGAATGGCATACTCAAGTGATGAAGGCAGAAAGGGCGGCTTCAAGATGTAAAACAACCGCCAGCAATCTAGTGGATCTAGTTAATAACACTCTTTACCTGGCCAATATGATTTCTCAATGTACACCGGGAAAGATGACAACTCCAAATGCATTAGAGCTAACATGCTACCCTGAATTAGAAGAAAAAGGAAGATTAATCATTGGAGTTAAAACCTTATCCTTAGATGCATATTGGCTCTTTTTGATCAAGCCACATACACAAAGATCTGCCCTAAAGTGCCTTACAGACGCAATCGGGTGTATAATTCCCGATATCCAAGATGCCACCTACGCTGCACAACTTAGTTCGCGCCTCAACAAACCTCCAGAAGTTGAGCCAATGCTTGCAATTAATCAACTCAGATTCAAAGGAAAGCAGCTGACTCAATGAATCACCCTCCCGCTTGCCAGATCGCCAGCCAAAACAGGATCAAGAGTTATTGATACCATCTTAGTAGGATTTCTGTTTAAGTAGATATTTAAATTAGATTATGTATTTATAGACCCTTTCATTGTTTTGGAAAGGATCGTAAAATTTTGTAACAGACTTAAAGGCTAAAGTTTGCACTACTGTGCTTCAGCCTATATTCTTTTGTGAAACTCGACCAATGGTTCTTAATTTAATGGGAAAGTTGTTTTATGCAATTGCGCACTATTGTCTGTTGTTTGGAATGCTTTCTGAATTGAAGGAAGGACTGCGACGTAGCGATTAATATTTGGGAGTGTTAAGCAGCTTACATGGTACTTTTATCTGCATCTGTATTCATTCCTCTTATATAAATTGCTGTGTTATTACTTCTTGCTATTATTGAATACATGCATGCGCTATAACAGCAAATCTCTATCTCAGCCCACTATTGGATGTTTTGTGATTTGCATTTCTTTTAATCATGTATGTAACAATGATATAAATGATAGTGTAGTAATTTCGCTGTTATCGCTTTGTGTAACTATTTATGCACATCAATCTTGAGCAATTTAATATCTACGTTTGAAGACAGAGTCATCTATATGCCTGTCTAAAAGCCTAGATCATCAAACGCTACACTTTAGAGATCGATAAAACCCCGGGGTAGATTATAGTTATTATATTCCTGCCGATAGTTGTAGTTATTCGCTTATCACTAGCATAATATATAAGTCACTCATCCATCCCATTTTTATCCATTTTTGGGAAACTGGTCCCATTATCCCCAGTCGGAGCCACTATTCCAAACGGAAAAGGAGTTGTACTAAGGTCCGGACCGGGTGGTTTCCCCTATGTTGTTGCAGTGATTTTTGAGGCTTCAACAGTAAGCAACTGGGATCTCTAGCTCATCTGTACCTAGGAGACCCTCCATTCAGTCCCTCTAGATTTACGTGTCCGAACCCCTCCTATATGTACTAAATTTATCCCCAACTTCCATAGCTATGCGTAGCTAGGCTATATCATAGATCCGACACATTGTTAGATCTGCTCAACGTGACTAGGATTTAAGACCATGTTTAGATTGAGAAGGGGATAAACCCAGCTCAAGTAAGACAATACTTTAGCCCACTAAGCTCGGATACACTTGAAACTACTACGCTAAGCAAAACATGATTTCATTCTGAGGTAGGAATGACTAACCTTATCTGCTTGTAAGTCAAGATGATAGTGAAATACTAAGCTGGCACTACCTCTGGGCTATGCCTGACCTCATTAAGTAAGCCAAGTAAACCACACATTATTAAGCTCTACGTTGTATCTCAATAAGCAACATGGGCTATGCTCTATCTGACGATGCCTCTATTCATCTACCCTCTGGTACAACTATCCAATGCTTCGGGAGGATTGCCCACCTTAGCTGGCATTGTGTGTGGGGGAGTATAAAGTTCGGCAGGACTTCGGCAAGGTACAAGGTTTGTAGCCAGGCAGGTGGGACAAAGAGCTAAGAGGCAGGTCTACAATGATGCCTCGGGTAGACACAGGAAATATGCAGAAGTGATAAAGCATCAAAGCACCTTCTAAAACTCAATCCTACCTTTCCAACTCTTTGAATGCATGTCAGGTAATTCCTTCCATCTTATCCACCGATGTTGTAAGTTTGGGGCATTACTAAGTAGGGTAGGTGAGGGAGTACCTATAGGTGGGAAATATAGAAGAAATAAGTGGTGGTAGCAGGACTAACATGAAAGCAAGTGGGCATCTCCTAGCAATGCTGTAATAATTAATCAATGCGTATCTAGCCCGGGTTTAGCCTGGTTACTATTTCGAGCTATCCATTATCGATTCTAGATGGGTCCATTAACCGAAAGGGATGGGAGCCTTTAGCAGAGAGATATCGTGTTTCACTTCCGGATTAATTAGAAATAGCCCGATTCACTTAATAAGCATGGTAGGAAAGACATGCTTCCTAGATATTATAGACGTAATTATGATGCAGACAATCCAGTGGCTCCACTGGAGAATCTTACTTGGTTCGAAACCCCTCACATGTAGTGCCTTATTGCATGGAGGGATGGTTGGTTTATTAGCCGATAGGGTTTACCTTTAACTGCGTCGAACTGATCCCCGGATAAGATTATAAACAGCCAGAACTTAGAATAGAGACATGAACATACATGGCTGGATGGAGAATTGGTCGGATGGATAGGTTCAATGGATCGGTGGAAGGAGGGGAGGAATTGTTGAGTAGCCCATAGGACGGTTTACTTTTAGCTTATATCTTTTACTGCTGGCCGGATTTAGTCTCAACAGCCAGAACTTATGAGAGAGACATGGATGGATGGATGGATTGAGAGGATGGGTCGGATGGATTGGAAGAACCTTAAATCACTTATTTAGCCATTTTCCTACTCCTTTAGTCGAGAGTTCGACAGGCTCACCCTAATGAAAAATACGAATTTGAGACCCGGTCCGCACCTCAAACCCATGCCAACGACGGGTTCTAGATAAGAAAACACGCAGCTTAGAAGCTTTTTAAGATTGACGGACCAGACCAATCGGCATGACTGGAACCAAACTTTTTGATTTACCATCCTTGAACTACCTCACCAAACTTAGTGATTGGATGCTGGCTGGGTAACCACTTAGAGCATTCGTATTTCCTTTTAAGCCCACTGGATGACAGGAAGTTGGACCTACAGCAAGCAAACTACCCAGTCCTGGATCGTTGGAACTGCTTGGGATTTCTTCAATTTCAAAGTGTGATGAGAATTCAGATACGAGGGAAAAAACAGAAAGAAAACTGCTGTCTTTTTCAAGAAAGCCATGATTCTCTATGAAAAAAGAAAAGACATATATTCCGGCCTCTCCTCTTTCTTTTTATTGGCTGGCTGGCTGGTACGGCTGGATTGGATGGATCGCTGCCTGGCTGGCTTTGTATGACTGTTTGTCTTCAGGTTCCAATGGTTGCTTTATTATTTCTATCTGGCTTTCCATTACTGGCTGGCTTTTGTAAGACTTCGCTCTAAGGGTGTCAACGCTCACTATTCATATAGTGAGGGCATTTGCAGGCGTTCTATAGCCACTTAATTCCCCTTCATGATAGATTGGTTGCTCCCTACATGATCTGGCCAGTTGTTGCTTCCAGCGTATCAGCTCCAGTTGCAGTTTCTTATATTTGCCAGAGTGAACCCTTCACCAGTGGGTTCTGTTCAGTTCTTGGGCCCTAGTTTTTTCATCCGGGCTTCTGTGGTTGATGCTATTTTATCCCTCCCACCAGGGGGGGAACACTTTGATTCATATGTATCCAGACAATGGACAATGTCCATTATGCTTATGTACTTTTACCTGGCCTCACAACGCCAGAGTCCCATGTTGTATCGTACTCTGCTGTTTGACAAAGTACTTTTACCCGGTCTCACATTACCAGTGTCCCAATTATTGTACTATTTGCAAGTGTAGGGGCTTCCCACCTCACCACCATCTTGTACACACCTTACCCCATTGGTTTGTGTTTGCAGGTGGTACTCCAAGACCCTTCGTGGGTGGTTCTCTCTCTTTGTGTTGTGACATTCTCGGGTCAGTTTTGGTTAGAAAAGAAACGGTGATGCAGGAAGACCAGTTTATGCAGAAAGGCCAGACCAAAAAGAAAAGGAAGCTACCAGTTTGGTATGATGGGATTATCCCTACAAGCAAGAAAGAAAGAGTTGGGGCGAAGAAGCAACTTGAGGATTCCAGCCTCGCTCAACTGGTGTAGAATCTCCCAATCAATGATTGGGGGCGTGCTTTATTCGGACATAGATGATCGGGGCAGAGTGTCTGTCTGGTCTGTTGACCGTAGATGCGTGTTCTTTGGACCAGTTATGCACATATATATATAAGAACAGAATGATAGACAGATAACGGGGTACATTTAGGTGCTTCATGCATACAAACGGGGTGGGTTCAGACGGCAAGGTGTAAGATTACGTAATGGATGCATACAGAAGTTCAATCTGATGGCTAAGAAATAGGATGGCATGATGGGTGCTACTGAAGCTACTGTCATCAATACATAGTGACTAGCTACTGGTAACACAGAGTCTGTCTCGTGAATACGGAGGGTTGCACGATTTACAGATATAATTCATACGGTGCCTAGCTCTGCCTACTAGCTCCAGCTCCAGAGGGAAGATCACATAGAGGATTCGGAAAGCACTGGGACCAGTCTTGAATTTCATTTCATTAAGAAAGCCCAGGAGCCGCAGGATATTTCAACTTATAGTAAAGGAATTCTTAAACCTACCCGGCAAGCCAACTCACTTATCCTTATCGAGCTAGCAGTCACCTTAAGGGATCCCGCTTATTGACATAGACAACTGAGTCTCTTAATAAATCAGTTGGCACAGAGGAAGCAAAAAGTGGGATCAGTAAGAGCCTCATTGGCAAAACTGGGATCGGTAATCCTTGCACTCGGAAGCGCAAGACCCTCCGGACCTTCTTTTGTTTTGCTTTTTGCTAAACTGGGTAAAGCCCTCATTGGCTAAGCAAAATAAAGCTGGTTTTTTCATCCTCAAACCAAAGCGCCCCTTTTCGCCTCCGACTGCCAATAAGCGAGGGACAGCTCCTAATCTATTCCATTCTTGCCCCTCTTCCTCTCGCCTTCAAACCCAGCAATCTAAAGCCTGGCTATTGAACCCAAGACCAGGTGGGAACAGCAACCCTAGCCTTGGTGGGACTGGGATCTCCTGCCTCCGCTGCCTTTGCTAAGACAATGAGAAGCTGGGTGTTGACGAGAGGGTCCGAAGGAGGTTATATACAATTACTGAAGATCGGATAATAGTCAGTCTGATGCTGAAGCTTGGGATGACATGACAAAAGGTGTATCTCTTGAGCAAGTTAGAGAAGGACTTCCTGCTCATCCTACTTTCATTCTTGTGTTTCCATTGCTCGATCGACTCGATTTCAAGGCCATGCTCCGCCCTTAGTCAGCTAACCAAGAATCAGGCGAATAGAGTTAAAGGCCTCCGGAGTTTTAGAGAGGGATTTTAAGACTGGATGCACTGTGTCCAATATCATTCGGGGTGGAATTGACTTCGTTTTGGCAATTGGATATGTGGATTTATCGAATCCCCCACCGCCTCAGTTGACTTAACTGCTTGAGCTGCCCGATCAATTCATCAATACGGGGAAGTGGGAAGAGGTGGCCTTGTGTTCCAGCCATCGCCAGGGTCTAACAGCAGAAGGGACAAATGATCGGGAATATTATTGAGGAGAGCGAGAAAGGCACAGAGGGGTCAAGATCTCTATAGACTTCCCAGGGAGGTGGGGCAGTGGTCGAGTGTTCCATCACTTGTCCCCCCTTGTATTCCTCTCTTGGGTGTTCGGTTCGGTTGCTTGTCTTTCTATCAATGCATCTACAGCCGTTCGGAGCAGAGGTTCACCCCCGCTTATTAGAGATGGTATCCACGATTCAAGGGTTGCCCAGGGAGGTCAAATCTGTAACGCTAATACTTATTTACAACCGGTCCTGAAACACCTGTAAAAGTCTGCTGGGAATGTCGAAGTATATTTTCTTATTTATGTATGAAGTCTCCTACTGGCTTGCTTGGCATCCTGCCTTGCCATCTCTCTTGGTCCTGCCGAGGGGAAGAGAAGAGATTGGGCGGTAGCAGGCTGGTCCGGGATGGGGACCGGAAATCGACGTGAAAGGGGGAAGCCAGAGACGATATTCATTAGTTGTGCCTACTGCCTCCTGGGGCTAGGCGTAGCAATGAACGAACGAATAGGGGTAAGAGGGCGGGGGCCGGGCAAAGAGAATTAAGTTCGTCTAATTACTTTACTTTATTTCTAGGCACTAAAATGCTAGGCTTCATACGTTCTACTACGCCCGGCTGCTGCTCCCACTACTGCTTCGGCAGCGTCAGAAGCTCGAACATCTGGAGCAAATAATGGATAGGAATAATATGTTTCGGACGTTCTAGATGGTGCCTCCACGTTCTGAGTGAGGGAATGCACGATCACCTTTGACTTGACTTGATCAACCGGAATCTAAATAATTGAAATTCCAATTGGTAACTTGCTTTTCGGGGGCTGCCTTCTGGGATTTAGCCAAGCTGGGCGACCGTCTACTCTCGTTTAGAGAGCGTCTTCTTGTCGTCCGAAACACCTATGACGAGATGTTCGAGCTCAATAAGATTCTATGCTGCCTTCGCGGATCAATTAAATGCTAAAGTGAGATGTCCCACCTTCCTTAGCTGCTTGCCAACAGAACTGCTTTTCTTGCTTAGAGCCCGATTCCCTCCTTGTCTGAGCGCTAGTTACGAGTTCTGGATCTCGAACAGAAAGATCGGTCTGAAAGGAAACAACAAATGAGAATTAAGACTCAGCTGGGCTTTAAAGAAAAATCTAACAGAGTCAAAAAGAAATCATTACCGCCCCGTTTCGAGCTTCTCTTGCTCGTGAGGTGCACTTTCCCTCTATAAGAGTATTCCGCTGATGTGACACCAAGGAAAGAAGGATCGGAGTCAGACCTATATATAAAGGCAAGCGCAATAAGATCACCGAAAGCTAGATGCGACTGAGGGTCCCGCAGTGGCGAAGAAAGATAGATAGGATTTAGCACCGGGTTTAACACATCAAAAGGAAATAGCGTATCGTATAAGGGGTGAAAAGAGCCTATTCACCCAGTTCAATAGCGCCAGTTCAGTTAGGATAGCTGGCAGCCGGCAAGCTCGAAGATCTAAGAATGGCAAGAAATCGAGATAGGATCATGAAGGTAGCGTGTCCATCTCGTGTAGGCTCACCAGTTCCAAATGGGAGAAAGCAAGCAAGAACGAAAGATAGCGCCCATAGCTAATAAGAATAAGGGCGAGAAGAAAGTACGAAAGAAGCATTCACATCCAAATCCGAATCCGAAGCCAGCAGATACATCAGCATACCGCCATTCATTCCTATCCCGGGTGGTAGAGCTTTCTCGTTGATCGTTTGTTGATCGTCGTTCTTTTTCATTAATGAAATTCGAATCCTCTTTTCGGATATGTTGTTTTAGTTGATGGAGTTGCACACACATCGCATCCTTCTTGCTTTCATCTTTTGTTAGTGAATCGGGAAGGTCAGGCGAAGCCGTAAGAGTTTCCCCCCGTCCTAGTCTTAGGGCTATCAAAGATGGCGTATAGACAGATCGGTCCTATAGTACGAAATAGAATGAATAAATGGCTTGGGCAGCATCACTTGGTCGGCCTTTCGCTCCTTATCTCTCTCAATCTGAACTTTAATGAAGCTTGTTCGGGGTCGCTAGACTGAGCTAGGTAGCTAGGCGAACTGCTTCTTTTAGGTAACCTAGTTCATGTGGAAACTAGATGACTTACCTAATATGACCTAGTGAGACCTCTGATTCTATCGAATCCCCGGATTAACAACTAGGCTACCTCCTTGCAGTTTGATCTAAATTCTATAAACTTAGACGTTGAGCTGACTGTCTCACCCATATATGACTTGCCTTAGTTAGCCGGCTTTCATATGTCTCTTTGCTACAAAGCAAAGGATAGACCCCCTCAAACCCCCGCGATAGAACTCCTATTCGTAGATCACTCCTTCAGCTACACTTCAGTCTGACTTCACCGGGAAAGAAGACTTCAACTCTCGCGTCGGGTCTTATAAAGAGCGGAAAGCTCGCAAAAGGAGCCGTCACAGAAGTGTTTTATAATATAATATAATTATAATTGGTGGTTTACTCGGAGCGCGGGGAAGCGTTTAGCAGAAGCGCAGATAGATAGAGCCCCGACCCTTATGGAAGCACGCACTCCATTCCAACAAGGAAGTTGAAAGCACCCTCCTTTCCTTGTCCAGCTCCTTATAAACTATGATGGAACGGCAACGAACGAAACCTTATTCAGCTCTTTGTTCGTCTTGCTTTGATCGCTTTGATCGTTCGCTCCGCTCTCTTCTGTACCCGAACGTGAGGCATCCTTGGCCCCTGTTACATTGCCACTTTCTGTCTTATTAGTTGTGAGATGGACCTCGCCCTAATTAGGTGGGTGTTTCAAGCGTTCTGAAAGAAAAATGCCTTCCAGAATCAAACATGTTTCATAGGGGTCGGTAACTAGAGTAGAGAGAAAAAGCGTAATTACATATATAATAGTGGAATTTTCTGGTGTAATTACTGCCCTTGATTGCTTATTGGGTGGGGCGTTGGTCGAGCCTGCTTGCGCATCCTCTCACTCTCCCCGGTCATCGAGCAAGAATGTCCTTTCCCGTTGGTCATTCTTTATATATGTCATTATTGACCGATAAGATGGCGGAGGTTTGAACATCACAGATTTCTCTCAATTTACTTATTGGGTGGGGGGGCTCTTGGGTTTACTTATTGGGTGGGGGGCTTATGGTCGAGCACCTAAAGGTGATGGCGGCCTTAACAGTTGAGCACCTAAAGGTCCTTATGGTCGAGCACCTAAAGGTCCTATTCTTGCGCATCCTCAATTGTCCTTTGTCAGATGCGGGTCCATCTGTGTGGTAGGGGCTGCCTCCATATAGGGGAGGTTTCTATGTGGGCAGCCCGAGAGAGCTGCGAGCACGCATAATCAATTGAGTGGAGGCCGTATCCTTTCGGGTACCAATGAAATAAGGTTATTTGATCCATTGAGTAGCATTCATTCCATGCAGACCTGTTAACTACAACACGGACACCCTGTTCTCACTGAAAGCGGTAAGAGAATACCTAATGTGATTGATAAGTAAATGATTCTCACCCCTGCTATGGAAGGCCAACCACGCCTACCCATGGCGCCTAGCCCTCGGTGATTCCGTCCACCCCACCTTCATTTCTTCAATCATTTACTCAAGTTGGTCATGACCAATTAGGTCATTCCCTCAGCAAGCAATATGATCGGGGAAAGCCAATAATGGGGAATAAAGTGAGATGAGGGCCAAATCGATCCGATCGATCTGTAGTATGAAGCAGAGACTGAGGGGCAAGGCTTAAATCACATTTAAGTCAAAGCCACAAGTTGCTATTGCCTGTCCTGAAGCCCAGGAGGTCCTCCGAGGACCTGACGGGGCCTGGCTCAAAGCAAGCAGCAAAGTCAATCCATCCATCCAGCAAGCATTCAATCAAGGAGGCAAGGAAGGCGGGGTGCCAAGAATAAGGACCTACTTCAAATATGGATGGGGAAGTGATTCCAAACGACTCCCCTATTCCTATAGATAGAGGCGGCCATTCTTTGCATTCTCTCCCCTCTGGTGGGGAAAGGCAGCGGGGAAAGAGAGGCGCCCCCCATATATCTTGCCTCTCTGGGGCCGTGGGAAAAGAGAAGGAATGAGAGGAATCAATATCCTGGGTAAGTGAGTTCTGGGTGGGTGATATGCCTACCAGGGGATGCATCCTGCGTGGGTTAGGGGTAGGTTATAGGCCTACCTGAGCTATGCATCTGTATAGTGAGCCTACCTGGGTATGCATTAGGGGGACAGAATCTTCACCAAGTCTTCCCAAGAACCTATAGGGGTGGATTCCTTCATAGTGGTGGGCGGCTCCCATATGTGATGGTTCGTTCCCCATAGATAGTGGTTTGTTCCCCAAATGTGAAAGAAAGCGCTCTCTATCTAGAATCTGAAGAGGGTTGCCGCCTTGGCCCGTCCTTTCGAAGAGAAACAGTAGGTAGGCCCACCTGGTAAATAAAGGATAGACCGAGTGGGCTACCTTTCATTCGCATACTCAATGGGTTGGTCCTCCTTCCTATAATAGAGTAACCAATGATTCTATCCTTAGCCCAATGATTCTCTCCACGGGAGGGGAAGAGCTTATTAACGGGGAGGGAAATGATGAATTTGATTCTATCCTTGCACTAGGAAGCGCAAGCCCCTCCGGGACCTTAATAAAAACAGATTGATATCTATCCCTGGAACCTTCCTATGTAGCGGTGCCAAATGGTCAGAAGATAAGGGATGGCTTCAGAACACATAGGATCGGATAGGTCTTTAGCACCCCAGCCTTTAGCAGAACGTAGATAGGCCTTTAGCAACTCCCCCTAAATGTAGATAGTCTATTAGCCACGTAGATTGCGGAAGAAACATTCCTTTTTAGAAGGGGCGAGGTCAAAGGATGGTCAGAAATGATGAAGTTGATTGGCTCAATCCCCAATAGAAGGAAGGCAATAAACGTCAAGAGAAGCCTACACCACCTTACCTTCTAGCTAGCGATTTGAGGGGAAGAAATATGGATGGGTTTCTCCTTACCTTTCACTGGCACAGTAAGGACCTTACTGCCTGAAAGGATCTTACCTTGACACCGGCCGGCACAGGACCTTACCTGACTGCTCCAGGGTTGCCCCAGTAAGAACCGTCTGCCCTCTAGAGTCTTAGCTTCTCAGTACTTCGTACCTCTCTATTTGGTCTCGCCTGCTTGCGCATGATGGCGGCCCTCACCCATATGATGAGTGCGCGTTAACACACCCTTTGGTCTGAGCGTTCCTCCCCCTCCTGCTAAGGGAGAGCTACTCCGTTCCACCGCCGTTCACGACATCCCTTGAATATAGATAGATATCAATTCCTCCATCCTTGTATATTCTTTCTCCGAAGCTCGGGTACGTACGGTCTGTGTGCCGTTTTTTCTCTATACCATGAATGAAGAAGAACGCGTAAAGGATCCGTGCCGTGTGTTTGTGGTTTTTTTATGTAGTTATTCATCTCCATTTCCAGTGAGTATTCTCCATATAAAAGGAGTAGGGTTTTCAGTTCACCGCACCGATCCATCCCCCTCTATTCTATTGCCTGTTCCCAGTTCAAACATTTCCTATCTATATTTGCCTGTCCCCGATTCCTATCCCCCTCTATTGCATGCTCCCTCCCCCCAGGCCTTGCATCTCCTATTGGCCCGCCCTTGGCCCGCCCGCCTTATGCCGCCTGACCTACCTTAGAGGCCCCGGCGGATTGCCGACGATAAACGGCCAACCGGTCTAATCGCTGGGTAAGGTGGGTTAGTAGAGTAGGAAACACATAAGTAAAGGCAAGTGGGGTAAAGGTAAATAGGAAGAATGCCTGCCTTGCCTACCTCCTAAGAATCTGTCCTTTCAGCCAGTGTTAGCCTGTGCAATGCTGTATGAAAGCCCGTCCAAAAGCTCCTCCTCTATTGGAAGCCCTTCCTTCCCTTACAAGGCTATAAGAGACATCAGTGGCAGGTTACCTTGTGTTTGATCAGGGGTTTTCATTATTGGATCCTAATTGAATGATTCTACGAGTGTTCGATGACAAAAACATTATTCACACTCGCTAGATTGTACTGTGCATATTGGATACCATCATCATTATCGGTGTCCCTCCTCACATCTATTAACAATTTTCATTATTGACTAGTAATCAGGATATTTCTTACATGTTCGACCTCAACACCTTTATTCACATGTGTCGAAATATGTTGTTAAGATGAAGCAGCAATCAAGACCTTGGGTAGAGGCTTACATCATTCAACCTTGTTTCCTCTCCCAAGCTACGTATATTATTTTTTGGAGACAGCTCATCAAGATGATCCTATTATGACAAAAGTTCCACATTGTGCTTATCAGTGGATGCGATCGTCATATCTCTTTGTTGAGAAATCACTCTGACATAGCTACTAAATGTGGGAATACCTGACTCAGGACATGATTTTAGATTTTATATATATGTGGTTGTATCAGGTTTCTCATAGTCCCGAAGCTCCGATCCTCTCTCTCACTTTTCCAACATGCCTATTCTAAAGTATTGCAACCATCGTCTTGATCTCTGATCTCACACTTTAGGGGAAATCTGTTATACAGGAAAACGGCTTCCTCATCAGCTCAGAGGAGAAAGGTAGTTTGACTAAAAGATTGACCAAGTTCACAACCCTATTTTCCAGGGTAACACACCCCAGGAACTAGCAAAGAGCTTTATAATGCTCCTCATCCATGAATCAGGGGCGTTAGTCCCTAGGGTAACTCTTTGTGTTGCCTTAGGGGCAGTGTTAGTCAGCTTTGGTGAGTTTTTGGAGGTCAAAGGAGCATGTTGACCAAATAATATCCCACTATTTACTCATATGTCAGCCTAAAAAGAAGGAAACATCGAGATTCGACCTATTTGAGGATATTACTATTCCTAACAAAGTCTAACAAACATGGAAAGAAGAATAAAGCATGGAAACATCCCAACTTTTTCCAAAAGAAACTCATGAAAGGGTTGGCAAGGTTTAGCCTCTCATTCTATATAGTTGAGGCTTTAGAAGCATTCATGATTTATGTCTTACATTCTCTTGTTATTGATTATGTCCCCAACAATGCAGTGAAAACAATTTTAACACAATCTGATACAGATGGAAAGAGGAGAAGATGGATTTCCAAGATACTTTAGTTTGATCTGGATATCAAACCTACCAAATTGGTGAAAGGGAAGGGTTTAGCTAAACTTTTGGCTGAATAAAATTGTAAGATTCTTGGTATTAACACCATTTTGCAAATCTCAAGTGAGAAGAATCCACAGGAACCTTCTCAGATCTCAAATGAGGAGAATCCACAAGAACCTTCTTAGACTCCATGTGAGAAGAATCCATAGGAAACTTCTCAGACTCCAGGTGAGAAGAATCCAAAAGAACCTTCTCATGTCGCAAATGAGGAGAAACCACAAGAATCTTATTAGTGTTCAACCAAGAATAATCCACAAGAACCTTCTTCCAGTTCAAATCATGTTCCTCTTCCTCTACATATTGATGACAATTTTTTACTTTCAGATTGGTATAAAGAATAGTGAATTTTCTTCGAGATTTAAAGTATCCTACAAAGAATCAATATATATCTCTTAGACTCAAACCTTTGAAATAGTGTATCATAAATGGCATTTTGTATTGGAATGATCCTTTGAATATCATTTTATGATGTCTAACTGAAAGTGAAACTGAATGAGTCATTGAACAATTTCATGAAGGAATTTGTGGAGGAAATTATGCTTGGAAGGAAACTGCATACAAAATTCTAAGAGAAGGTTTCTATTGGCCTAAATTGTTTGCATAGGTTGGAGCAAAGGTAATAATTTGTATCCCATGTCAAATATTTGCTAGAAAAAAGAGGCTAGCAACACTTCTCCTTGTCCCAATTTAATTGAAGCTTCATTTTTACAACGGGGATTAGATTTTATAGGTGAAATAGTTCCATCTTCCAGCAACCAACATAGATGGATATTAATTGCCACTGATTACTTCACGAAGTGGGTAGAAGAAATCCACGTTAAGAATGAAATAGATACATTGTTTATCAAGTTCATCGAAGAGAATATATTGTCTAGATTTGGCCGCCCACATAATATTGTTATAGACAATGCACAGGGTTTCAGAAGCATTAAAATGATAGAGTTTTGTCAGAAATATTAGATTTCATTGCATCATTCTACACCATATTACTCACAAGGTAATGGGTTAGAAAAATCATCAAATAAGATTCTGGTTAAGGTTATCAAGAAAGTGTTGGAATATCACAAAAGAAGTTGGAATAGTCATCCCAAATATGACGTTTGGGCAAACAAAGTATCACCTAAAATATCTACTGGAAAGTCTCCTTTCCAACTTGTATATGGAACTCAAGAAATTTTCCCTACACAACTAACATTCCCAGTCATGAAATTTTTACAGGAATCATATGAGGAAGTTGATGATTTTTCAAGTAGAATCAATCAGATTATTGAGCTAAACTAAGAAAGAGATGAAGTTCAACACAAAATTCGTCAATATAAAAAAATATAAATAAATAAATGAAAAGTGTATTTTACATGAAGGCTAGAGAAAGAGATTTTAGACAAGTTGATCTAGTTTTAAGATGGGATGCCAAAAGAGAGGATAGAGTCAAGCATGGAAAATTTGATAATTTGTGGTTGGGACCATTCAACATTGCAAGAGTAAAGGCCAATAATAATTTCATTATGTGCAACCAGGAAGGGAAATATTATTCATTGTGAGTCAATGCACAATACCTCAAACACTATATTCAATATTAAATTCTTGCAACCATGTTCATTGTAAATTTCCGGTTTTCTTTAAATTTCAACATCAAAGTGTGATTTCCACAGTAAAGACTCAATAGCCCAAGGGGAAGGCACACGGTTCTGCAAGCTCTCTACATCTCATAGGGGGAAGCAGTCCCCAGATGGAGCTGATTTTGTAACTTATTTTTACCCTAGTTGTTTTTTACTTTTTCCTTTATGTTGAAAAAGGAAAAAAAAAAAAGAGAAAAAAAAGAAGAAGAAAGAAATAAAGAAAGAAATGAAAAGAAGGAAATAAATAAATAAAAATATCAAAAGAAAAGAATAAAAAAGGAGATATAATATATATATGAAAAAATAGAATAAATGAATAAAATCCCAAAGTTCTGTGCTAGTTCAAATATCGCATTGTTTCTTATTATTATTTTAATCCTTAACATTTTCCAAAGGGTTATAATTTATTGTAAATAAATATGATGTGAAACTCTTGTCATTTTGTGATAATATCAAATGAGATGCGATGAATGAGATCATCCCCACCTGGATCAATGACAGAGGATGAGTTAGCGATCCCCCCACACTTTCAGAGTTTAACGAGGGGGTGCAGGGGGATCCGAAAAGTTGATTCCCCAAAACTGCCCGCTCATACATCACACCTCCTGGTTGAATTTAGGAGCCCCCTCTCCTAAACCACGACCCTCCCCCCCTCTGAAAAATGCTTTTCCATTCCCTCTCTACTCTTGCCCCCCATTCCCGCTCCACTCTCATTAAATCCTTCCTGCCAACTCCTAAATAATTAATTAGACGCGCCCAAAAAACGGTTATAATATATTATTTCATTAGAATCCCCTCTTTTAAAAACCACACATTACCCGACATCCTCTTCTTTCACCATTTCTTCTTCCAGCAGCACCAGCGCGACCCTGAATTCCACAATCGTGCAACAATCATTCACATGCCAATGATCGTCATTTGTCTGGTAATTCACCACCTTATCTAGTAATTTGTTATTTCACGATGTCTTCTCACAAAGGAAAGTCAAAATTAGTTATAAAAATCCCTACATTGCCCTCTATAACTAACATAAATGAGCTCCCTCTGGTAGATACGCAATACAAGATCTCAGAAACCTACTTTGAGTTCGATCTTTGTGAACTCCAAAACCGAGAAAACTAGAAATTTATAGATGTTAGTGATGAATTTAGTATTTGGGAGTCTTACCTACCCTAATTTGTCTTTCCCCAAACTCATTTCTTCCCATAATTTTCCACATGGTTCCATCTCAGCTATCTTCCCAGTTAGAGGTATGTAATTTCCCAAAATAATGAAGTTTTATTTTCCATTACACTTGAATCCATATGCCAAGAACTCCAAATCAATATCCTAGCTCCTCTGCACACTTTTTCTACTAATTCCCTCATGAAGATCTATCAAAAACTCACATTTCCTCAATGAGCCCGTATCTTTGAGTCATTTTTACGATGAAAATTATGAGTTACATAGAACTAATCCACCCTATTCCACTTCAATTTTCCCACAAATGTGAAGGCAGGTTATATCCATGGTCTCCTGTCTGCTAGGTTACCCTACCAATCAGTGGGCCAATGAATTAATATTGGGATTTTTATCAGTATTCTCTATGGGTAATAATCCCTCATTAATTTTCAACTACAGTCAGGTTTTGGTAGACAATATTCATGATAAGTTTCTAAAATTTTCTACTAAAGGTTCTTTTAAACATCAATCATTTCTTGTTTATTTACTTCTATTTCATCAAGCAGATAGGTTTAAGTTCCCATTGCAGAATTTATATGCACAAGGAAAGCCTCAGTCAGTCATTCAATGGACTTCCTTAGTAAGGAAGAACACAAAAGAGTATTCCTTCAGTGACTATGTAAACCAGTTGTTGCATATGTCCTTATGTCTTCTCAGTAGTGAAGTTATACCAAGGATTTCATATGAAATCAGAATAATTCTACACTTTACTGAGCAAGCCAAATTTGGAGATTGGTACCTCTACCAGAATTATATAGAGATAAGAATATATTGATGTGAACTCCCTCCCTATAGGTTACCAGTATTTAGGCCAATCATGATCTTTTCCTAGAATACATCAAAAAAATGATGAACATGGATGATTTTCATTTTGTATCAAGGAAGAAGAAAGCACAATTCAAGTTGAAGTCACATATTGACCCTTTCATTTTCAGTGCCATAGCACCAACAAAGGAGGTAGATAATTTATTAAAGCAGATGAAATTCAAGTTGAGTTTTACCTAGTCCTATGATCCCTTAGGAATTATTTCAAAGTTGAGAGTTGAGCAAAAAAAACACCATATGTACATACAACTAGGCTAGAGATAGAACAATATGCAAATCAAGAAGAATGGTAGGAAAATACATTACGAGAAGTTGAGGGACAAATTGTTAGTCAGACATATTCATAGATTCTAGATCCTCAAGAAAAAGAAACAAAAAGACCAAGAGAAAGTTTGTCTCCTACAGACTTAGAAACTCAAGCTATAGGTTTCACAGTTTTCAAAAGGAGAAAGAAGAAAAACACTAATCAGGAGTCCTCAGAGGACAAGAGTTCAAAGGAGCAAGTTACAGTGGTGTTGTCATGTTTTCCCACCACTTATTTTCCACATATTGAAGAAACCACATATTCTCCTATGCCTTATGTTTCTCATCATACAATGCAGCAAAATATTTTTTCTAGATATAGAGAAATTAAAAGGAAGAATGAAGCATTAAAGGCCACTACCAATTTAGAATTTTGGAAGTAGTATTCCACTACACAACATAAAAAAAATTCTGCACTTGATACTCAAAAGGGACAGTTTCAATTAACCTACTTAGAACCTGAATTTTCAGTCCCTAAAAGTGCAGAAGATTATAAAACATCCATTTTTTATTTTGACACCAAGAAAATTCATACAATTGATCAATTTGACCTCCATAACCAGGCTGTCGAATGATATATTCCACATTGACAAGGTCAGTCATGGCAGCCTCTAAACTACAAGCTTCCTTGAATAATATTCACACACAATTGAAAATGGAGAGAATGTCATCTTTGGCTAAAGATACCATAATCAAAGCTCTTGAAGATTTGGTGATCAAACTAAGATATGATCCTAGTATTATAAAAGTAGCAGAAGAGATGATAAAGAATAAGAATGTTTACATTCAAGAATTAAGGAAGTACCTTAAACTTGCTACTATTGAACATCCACAAGATAAGGAAGTTGGTCAACTTGAAAAGGAAAAATAAAATATGTTCAAATTGATAGTTGAACAAAATGTTCAAATTCATAAAATGGAAGATGACATGGAATCACTCTTAAAAGAAAAAGAGAAGCAAGCAACCCAATATTTTAGCTTCCATTCCAATAGCTACAACTTCTACAGTAGGTACTTCAGCAGCAGGGGCATCTACAACAACAACCATCACAGTAGAAGCACCATCCATTGATTCAGCAGAACAATTGTCAAAGGCTACGGGAGACCTGTCTTTGAAGGATCAAGAGATTTAAAAACTTAAATGCATCTCCAAAAGATTCAAGAACAAAATATTAAGTCTGATAATGCATATTTGGCTGAGATTCAAAAGAATTATAAATTAACTCAACAATTAGAATTTTTTGAAAATGAATCCTTAATTGCACAAACTATTGCTCAAGCTAAATAAAATATTTTGATAGAAATTAATGTATCAATGACTGAATTATGGGCTTCAATTGAAATTATTTTTGAGCATGAATATTTATTGCACAGGTCACAATCAACAGTAGCAGAAATAAAGAAGGAATTGGACCACAAACCAAGAGATGCCACGAGGATAATTAAGGTCCTAAACTCCAAGACAAAATATGAACTTGAATAATTTAGAATTGAAGACAGGACTAAAGTTGTCTTGGAGGTTAGAAAGGTTTGATGCTACAACTTGATAACAAGTGCCAGAATTTGGAGTTTCAAATCAAGAAATTTCATAGGAAATTCAATGCTTTACATCAGAAAGGACTTCTAGGTTTACAGGATAGAGGTGGCAAATTGATTCCACTTGAATATTATAAACATAGGTTACATGAGATAGTAGTGGACAAGACCAAATTTTCCAAAATCATAGGATATATTACTGGGAAAGCCTTCATTGAAGGTTTAAGTTATGATTTTTTAATTTAGCATGAAATTAAGCATTTGTTTCTAAGTAGGCCCACTTTTGAAAAATATACTGAAGTTTATGAGTCATATAGAAAATTGTTAAAATTTTCTATCCCCAATGAAAAGAGATGGGATAACCTGTGTGAGCTCATCAAATAGGAACATAATGTTAAATTTCAAGAGCAGACAATAGAATTTCAGGAGAAAACAACAAAATTTCAGGGGCAGTGAATAGAAAATCATATTTCTAGCTACATTCATCAACAACAACCCTCGAAATATGTGCATAGTGTTCAAATTAGTTCAGATCTACTATTTTCAATTTTTTTTTTAATATCCCAACTATTTTGGATGATATTATATTTTGTAATAAATTTTGATTCTAGTTTACATATGTTGAAGTTGAACACTATAAATATTTTGTAATTCAAAGAAGAAAGGGTTGAACCCTTGTGATGAACCAGTGAACATGCTTGTAACTTTTTGAGCTATTTCTGAAGTTAATAAAAGGATCCTGGATTCATTCTGAGTAGCTTGTGTATCTCCGTGAGTTCTTCTAGTTATTCAATTATGTATTCATTTTATTTTTCTATGCACATGTTCAAGGTAACATAGAAGTCTAGGTAAGAATAGATTGAATATCAATCTCTCTAAAAGCTCCTACAAAGTTATCATTATTTAAAGAGATTAATGAACTAAAATTGTTTGTCTTATTTAATTCCTCTAAATTTTTAAATTGTTTCCTTTTATCATCTCTTGCACGTGTTGTTTGGATATAGAAAACTTCTATGTGCATCTGCTATATATAAGAAATTAGATGTTCAATCTAAATATTTAAGGAATTATATATCTTCTTAAATTATGCTTTCCATATCATTTTTAAAGCTTAATTATGTTAAGAATGAAGAATCAACCCTTTTGTTTTCTCAAAAATATATAAGATTTGCATCTATTTTAGATTTTTAAGCATTCATCATCCACTCAAAATTAAACATTACTTTAGATGCTTTGGCGCAGTCCCTTAGCCTAGGAATGTTTACAAAGGAAAACAGTATGCATATGGTGTTATGTACATGTTGTATATGCAGTGCTATGTATATATGGTGTTTTGTGCATGTTATACATGTGGTGCTATGTACATAGGGTGTTGTGTGCATGATTGTACATGTGGTGTTGTGTACATGTTATACATGTGGTGTTGTGTGTAGGTGGCATTGTGTACATATCGTGCATGTGGCGCTATGTACATGTGGTGCATGTGGTGCTATGTACATGTGGTATTGTGTACACATTGTACAGGTGGCATGATGTATATGTGGCAATATGTACATGTTGTGCAGGTGGTGTCGTTTACATGTGATGTTGTGTACACGTTGTGTAGGTGGTTCTATGTATAGGTGGTACTATGTAGATGTTGTACATGTGGTATTATGTGCATGCCATACATGTTTTGTTGTGTACATGTGGTACTACGTATGTGAATTATGTAGTCGTGGCATTGTGACATGTGTATTTGTTGTTTTTTACTGTGTACATATGTGTATTGTGTTGTACACTGGATGTAGGAGTATGTATTGTTTTGTGTTGTATTGTACACAAGGTGTAGGTGTATGTGTCGTGGATTATTTCAGGTGTAGGTGTATGTGTCGTGATGTATATCAAGTGTACATGGATGTGTTGTGATGTACATTGTGTTTGTGTACGTCATTGAAGAGAGGAAAAGGCATTGGGTGTTTGTCGGGCATGGAAACTAATTTGGTGTGTGTACAGAAAGAACCAAGGCAGAAGTAAGGATTGATGAAGGATAAGTCTTAGTATTTTATTTTAGTTTTATTATATATATGACCTATGATTTTGATTTATGATGGTTATATGTGATCTATGATTCTGGTTTATGATGAATTCATGCGATTCATCATTTTGATTTACGATGGTTGTGTTTTGAGCTAATTTGATTTGATATGTTTATACATGATGATTTGATAAAAGATGCTAGTTTGACTTGTTTTGACAGAAGTAAACAAGATTGCAAGTGTACCTTATTGACGAGTTACCAATGAGGTATGATGTGAATTTATTTTAATTGATTTTAAATCTAATGGCAGTTATGTGCTTAGTACAAGAAAGCGTGGGAAATTCTCAGGTTGGGTGGTTGAAACCAACTGGAAAAATTATTAGAAACATTGAAATAAATTAAAACAGGTAGAAGTATATTGGTAAAACACTTCAGGAGTAGGGCCATTATGGGGCACTCATACCCAATAGTGTCCATTTATTGTCATGAGCATGCTATGATCGATATGATGGTTTTGAGGTAGGTATATGCCTTGGTTTTTGACCTTCTGATGTGAGGAAGCCTTGTCAAGGGATGGATCGCCTAGGATAGGGGATGTCAAAGAACATGGAAAGTGAGTGACTACATGGAAGGGGGTGACCGAATTGACCAAGGGACTATGTAGCAGAGAAGGGATCACTAGGGATGGATTTTTTTTGGTCATTATCATTTCCATATGGAACCAGATGCACATTGGGAGTGTGCCCTGGAGCAATAAGACGATAATTATTCATCGAGAGGACAAGTGGCGTAGGATTGTAGAATTGGACATTAGATGGAGCTTTGACTTTGGCAATGGATTATGGACTTCCTAGGAAGAATGTGAATCCTGGTACTACTTTGAAGGTGGACGTGTGAGCCTACGGATTCCCTTATTGTCAATGAAGGCATTGTATCCTTTATTTGATGGTTGAGAAAATGTGAATATGTGTATATGTGTATATTATTGTAAATATTGTATCGAGTTAGATTTATAAAGCTCCATAGATAGTATGGTTATTTGTTGGTTGAAGCAAATGTGCAAGAGTATATGTGGTTGTTATTGTAAATACCGTAATGAGCTATGTTATAAAGCTCCAGGTAAGAAGTATGCTTGTCATGTTTTCAACAGTGGTCATTTTAAATACTGCAAAAAGCTATGTTATAAGGCTCCATGTGAAGTATGTTTGGTTGCAGTCGGTTGTAGCGGTCTTTTTGGTTATAGGTGTCATGAACATTGTGGACGGTGTTCCCCCAAGGGGGTGGGTTTTGTAACAACCCTAGTCAAAATTCCATGTAAAAGTTAATAAAGGAAAAATAAGACCAAGGTCATGGGACACGTATTCCAAGCTGAATGGTGGTCAAGACATCCTATTGGGGGTGTTCATTTTGGTTAGTGTGGATAAGGAAATTGGCAAAGGATTTGGAAAGGAAAAGTGGCATTAAATGGCATTTTATTTATGGAAATAATGAAAATTAGGAGAAAAGAAAGTTGAAAGGTCACAGGTTGCATGTGAGGAGGAAAATTAAGGAAAATAGTTGAAAATTAAGAAAATATGGGCCTCATTTATTAAAAGTCTTCTGAGGATCAGTTGGAAAGATTTTGCTCAGGATTGGTCTGTGTAAGCTTATGTTAGTTCAGCTTTGGAGCTCTCTCATTATTCTCTCTCTCTCTCTCACTCTTGGAAACTTAGAGTTTTCTTGGAGCACTTTGGCATTGGATCAATAAAGGAAAAGAAGGCAAGAGGAAGGAAGGAGAAAGCAAGGAAGAGTAGGATCAAACCACTACAACATGATTCTTTGAGATATCGATTTGCATGTGTGATTTCCTTTCTAGATTTGGCATGCATGGTATTTCATGTGGTTCTTTGATTTTATAGCACGGGTTTTTCCAGGTGTGACATTGTTTTGATCCTAGCCTTTCCATTTTCGAATAGCTATGTTGTGATGAGGTTCTCATGTTTTGGTTGAGCTGGATTTCCAAATGGATTTTAAGCTAAGTGAGGTGGATCTCTAAAAGAAAGAACACATGGCCTAGTGATCCTTGAACCAGACTGTGGATTGTTGTAAAGCCATTGGCCTAGTGACCTTTGAACTAGACTATGGGTTGCGGTAAAGCTAGGTATTATGTGCCTCAATGGGCATAGGAATCCTCGACCAGTTAATGACGGGATATATTGTAAAACCTAGAGGTGGTTGCCCTTGATTAGGCCTAGGAATCCTTTCCGATGAATGACGGGATATATGGTAAATTCTGGAGAGTGGAGTCTCAGTTAGGGCTTAATGATCCAGTGTGGATTGTGGTAAATCATAGAGACTAGGAGATGGGGAAATTCCTCACGGTGTAGGTGGAGAAATCTGGTGGCATCCATGCTTCTTTTATGGCCTAGTGATCTGGGATGGATTGTGGTACATCCTAGTTTTATTGATGAGGGTGAGGTGGTGTGGCCTCGCAAAGCCTGGTTGAGTTTGGTTTTAAGTCCCACATTCATGCTTGGAATATGGCACGGGGGTGATTGGAAGAAAGAAAGATTTGGTTCATCCAAGCTATGGTCAGGTGGTTCGTGGAAGTCCCAAACCTAGTTGGTCAGTGCATTCATTAATATGAGGTTATTTCTCCTTGTTATTTCATGAGTATTATACTAGCTCATATGTGGATTATATGGTTGTTGTTTCCTTGGTATTTCTGTTGTTATTATGCTAGTTGTGAATATGTAATATGACAGGGGTGATGTATGGCTCCCATCATGTTTTTACTTGTGAATGAATGAACAATGTATCTATGGCCTAATAGATGATAATGCAGCTAATGTGATAAGGAAACAATGCCTCATAGTGAATCTTAGATAAGTATGAGACCCCTATGCTCAATTCTACTGTTAATACCTGTAACTTTCATGTTTGTGACATGTTTGACGAAATTCCTTTCATGGCTAGTAGGGTTCCAGTCTAGTCCTTGTTGATTTTTTTGCAAATGTATCTTTGTTCTGCTATGAAATTTAATTTATGAAACTGTCATTGAGTTCTGGGCAGTGACTTGGCCTCTGGGCCTGAAAAAGTGGCACAAATCTTGGAGTCGTAGGCACAACACTAGGCAAAAAAGTCCCCAAAAGCTCCATTGCCTTGTTGTGGGAGCTTCTGGAGCCTCCTGGACACACCCTTGTCCATATCAAGGGAGCGTCTAGGGGTTTGATGCACTAAAACTTCAGTTGGTCTCAGGGACTGGTTACCAGAGTTGTTGGGATGACTCTGCGAGTCCTGTAGTAGGTGCGGGAGGTTTGTGTGGTGTGTTTCCATTGATTCCACTTCCTTAAGGTGAGTTAGGAGGTTGAATCCCATTATAGTGGCCTCTCATCACATATTTACCCCGGTTGGTTGGTTACTTGGATAGATGTGGGATGAAGGTGTTACAATTAAAATGTATTTTATTATATATCAATAAGAGTTTTTTTTCATAATTAATGGGATTGTTATTGGTAACCCCTTGTCTTTAAATTGGGACACTATGTCCATTACATTAAACAAAATGTTTGATTTTCTCAAATAATTATTTCAAAAAATACAATAGGTTGCATTGATATCCAACAAGATCATCATTATTCACTGGAACTGTTGTCGGTGCTCGAGCTACTTCCATGACTTGGGTTATTTGGACGAATGTTTTATTGATTACATCGATTGTTTTCATCTTCTTGATATTGTTCCATCTACAAACATGAAAATAAAGTGTAATGATTTTATCTACATTGGTGAGAATAATGAAAATTGAAATAAATAATATACATCAATGTAAATCAAATAGAAATGTAACATAGTAAGAAGTGACTCATAAATTTTATACAAGGTTTCAAAACCAAGACTCATACCTTGTTGCAACAAGTCTTCTGCTAGCGTAGTTCCATACTTTGTTTCTTGCATGTTTTACATCCCATTATAAATCATAGATTTAATATAAAGGATTTTTTTGTTCTATTAATTATAAACTCAGAGAAGTAAAACAACATATATACTTAAAAATTCTACAATTAATTTTTGATATGCCAACATATACTACAACCCATATTTAACCCAATGTCAATCAATTCTTTTGATGGTTCTTCTTTGTATGTTAGCACCTATTTGAAGACATTCAAGGATGGTTGTTCGAAAACAACTTAAAATATGAAAAAATGAAACCTTGAGTTGTTATAAGGAAATATTAACAATTACTCACAAACTTTGATATCAACACTTTTCTTCATTTTCGTCCTGTTTTGTGTGTTGAATGAGTTTCATTTTGTTTTCTTTTCTGCAAGAAAATACTTGAAATTTAATATTTAATGCTAATTTTTTTTTTTATATGTACAAATTCATTCATGATTACATACATTTGAAGTACGTTGTTGTTGAGATGGCTCCTCTTGTGATGCAATTATTTCTATTTCTTTTACCATCTCCTTGTACACTTTTTTGGACATTCGTACTAGCATGTTTCATATATTAGCTCGTTATTCATTTGGGATTTTCATAATCTTCATAAGAAAAATAATAAACTATTTTAATATTGATATATGAAAACTAAATATAACAAAATTGATATTAATAAATGAATGGTTTGTAGTAATATATACATATAATTCTAGAAAATCATTTTAATTAGGAATATTACCTTTTGAATGATTCTTTTTTTCTGTTGTATGTTTTTTATATTGCAAAATTGACATGTCTCATTGACCACTACTTTGGAAACTCTTCCTGTAGTTTAGATATAATTTGGTTCTTGGAACCATTGGATTGATTTTTGTATTGTAAATAGAAAGTATGTCTATACGTTCATTCCACTAGACCCCTCATAGTTTTGTAAAAAAAAATCGCCCTTTCATTAACCTCCAACACCACTCCAGATGAGCTAAGGACCAATTCATCATTATTTACATGTTCTATAATTTTTCCTCTCTTAGAAGGACAATGATCTTTTCCTTTCATTGCTTATCCCAGTAAAAAATTAAACATATATGATTTAATAGATTGTTTGAAACATGTTATCTAATATTCTTAAGTATATTATTAATTAAAATCCAAAAAACAAAAAATAACTCACCTAATTCATCCTTCTGCAATTTTTCTATCAGGATTTTATGCTCTTCTAAACTTAGATTAGAAATAATCTTATCGATCTTCTTCATTTTGTGGCTCGGCATGACACACACTAACCAATACATATTAGTTAAACTTACATATAGTTCAAACATATTAATTTTGTAAATAATTTACAAATAACTTTCCTTCTCTATTTTTTTATGTGCTATTGTTGTGTCGATCAATATTTTTATTACTTTACACATTCTTAGACATTTTTTTATCAATATACAACATGTGCCATTTAATACAGAATCCATTAAATATATTTTGTACATAATCAATTAATTTTATCCAAAAATAACTCTAGTAACCGATATGGTTCTTTGAATAAACATATTGGTGAGTTTAGGCCATTAAACACCAAGCATTTAATTGTTCAACACACCATCGATTTTCTTTTTTAATACTTTTAAATTATGAAAGTATGATTTGTAATGATAAATGCACTACAATGACTTAACGGTGCTATTTGGTAGAGGTGTGTTGGTGCATTATATTACACCATGAGCACCAATGAACAGACTGAATAGAATTGATAAGGTTATAATATATTGATGTGTTGTATTACACAGAGTGCACCAGTGCGTTATACTACATTAGCACACTGCAAAACATACGCCATTTAAAAAAAATGGACATGGTCGATAGGGATTACATATAATTCAATAAGTGATCGCCTTAATTTACATGTCAAATGCCCTATATATAGTAAGTACACAAACCCATTAAATCTAAAATGCCTAAAATGAAAAACCCTAATTGTGAAGTGGTAGAGGGAGTGAAACCCTAAGGTGAAATTTTGCATTCACATAAGCAAGAAGAAGCAAGGGTTTAACATAAGTATTCATTTTTTTTGTTTTTTTCTTCTGAATTTTAATTAAATTTAAGTAGGAATAGAGATCATAAAAACAAAACTACTAGTAAAATCAATAGTAAATTTTTCATTATACATGGTTTTTAATTTATTTATTTTTTGAATCGTGAATAGAAATTGTAAAAAAATTTAACAGTAAAATTTAAAATTTTTGCTATGAAGAGTTTTGAGTGAATCACCATACCTTTCAACTTTTTATCTTTCTGTGGTTCCAAAATATTTATTGCTCCACAGTGCTCCCAATATGTCTCTCTTGTAAATGATCTCTCTTTCAATTAAATTCAAACAGAAATTGTAAGAACATTTATTAGTAAAATCAATAATGAAATTTAAATTTTTTACTCTGTATGGTTTTGAGTGAATCTCTATACCTTTCAACTTATGATCTTCTGAATAGTTCTACTACTCCAAAGTATTATGTTGTTACACAGTGCTCTTGGTATGTCTCTCTTGCAAATCAGTCCCATGAAATTTTGGGAAAAATATTAAAATAGTGAATAACCTTTTACTAATTAAAAGGCTTTATGAAATTAGATTTTGAAAAATCAATTGCCGCTCATTTTTTATTTAAAAAAAACACATTTTTTTCACTTAACCTAAACATTGGTGCATTCGATGTAAAGTGCACCGACATTGTCAAGCTGCTAAATTTTTTCAATGCACCAACATGATAGAATTCTTTTTTTTTTCGAAATCCTGAAACGATGTGATTAATATTTTAACACAAGAGTGTGGTTTGTATTAAATGCATCGATGTTATAATTATTATAAGAGCACCGACATGGTAAAATTCAATTTTTTTCAAAATCCCAGAAACAGGTGTGTATTGGTGCTATTTTTATTTAAAAGCGTCAGTGCGGTATATTTTTTTGTAATGCCAGAAATTGGTGCAGATATTATTTGAATGCCCCGATGTTGTTATGATTTAAACACATCGATGCGATTTGTTCTGATAAGCACACCAGTAGGGTTTAAAATTCATCTAAAATTTTGTTTTAACATAAAATGGCATATTAATCTCAGTTTATCCTTTTGGATGCATCCACATGAATTATAGAAGTTCATAGTATAATTTTTCAGATTAAAGTCGCCTTATTCTTGAAAAATGGTTTGAAAAATATATTGAAATTCAAATTGCGGTTATATGGTTCTCGAAATTAATTTTAGATATGTACACAAAATTTTATTTCTAATTTTTCTCAAATGTAGGGACAAAATCTCAATAATATCAAATGGCCAATCCTTCAAATTCCAGCTCATTCCATATTGCTGATCAAAGTCCTTCACGTAGTTCTCCCTTTTCATCTCTAGTAAGTTCAAATTTTATTTATATTTTGACTATCTAATTGATTTTATTTTTTAATCCATGTCAATTTGAATAAAAATGTATACAAATTTGTAGGATCCCGATTCAAAATCAAGTACAAATGCAGCAAATATTCCTCCATTTCAAAAAAATTAGAATCTCTTATCAAGATAAGAATATCAAAATCAGTTGGTAGATGAAAATGGACAACCTCTTTACCCTTCCAATTGGAACCTGGCATCTTCTAGCTGCAATCTTGGATCAACAATGTGTTATTGCTGCGAAAAACACCCTCCAAAATTTTGCGTACACTCAAATTTTGGAGCCTTCTGTGGATATTATGATTGGTCATTCCATAGTCACTTCTTGGTCAGTTGATTCTTTGAGCTCCCTTCTTGGACTAGAAGTGCTGAAGTCACTTTCTCACACATGCTCAGTCTATAACAAGTGCATGAGCACATTCTTTTTCACAAGATTGGACAAGCATAGCACTTTCCTATCAAGAATGTACTTGTATGATGTCCAATCCATTTCGACAATTAGTGCACACTGAAAATGATAGTTTCTCACATTATAGTTGCGTTTGTACTTCTATTTCGGTGAGTTTTGCAAATTGTCACTCCTGCGCACCTTTATTTTCACATGTATCACTTTCATGTTTTCAGTTGTTTCTTTCTCTTTCTTGCACTCTAACTAGTGTCATTTTCATGTTATCTTTGCTTTGGCACATGTTGTTTTCACCGTCGTTCATATTTCACAAGTGTCGTTCACATTTTTATCTTCATATAGAAAATGTCGTCTTCTAGCATGGGAATTGTCGCTTATCATGAAAAGTGGAGTTTTGGTTTGTTTTCAAGGGGAAATATTTGTGATAATGAGTTTTTCTTATCATGTAGGCATGTTTTGTACTCATTTCCAAATATTCATGTACTGTCACACAAGTTTCTTCATTATCATCACAAAGTCTATCTTTAGTGTTGCACTTGTCATAAGTTGCAACAAAGGTTGTCGCACTAAGGGAAGTATGTGTTCATATGTTCTAGATGATCTACATTGTGTTGCCAAGTATTTAAGTGTGTGATCAAATTCAATTTATATCACTATTCACATCAAATTCATTGATTCCGTACTTAGCCAAATTTCAGAAATTTCCTAGTAACCTAGCCTCAACAAGCCCTCCTGAACTGCACATTGTGTAGTCTTAGCCCTTAAGCAACAATCTTGTCTCTTGGAATTGCATAATGTTAAGTCTCTACCTCCAAAAAATATACATTTTGCAACCTCATTGTTCAATCCCACACCTTGATTCTCAGAACTACGAAATCACCCAGCCCCCTCTGTCTTCCAAAATTGTGCAGGTGGTTGAACCAGTGCCCAAACCCTCAACCTAGCTCACTGAGCTCCCAAACTACACAAAATTCTTCCTCAACCCATACTAAACTATGCATTACGTAGTCTCATAGCCCAAGCTCTGCCCCTAACTGCCTAAGCTGCAAAACTCAATAGTCACTAGGCCTTTCCCTTGGCCCACCTTCAGTTCCGGCTCGTTCAGCGGATCGTCATGCAACATATTAGATAGGGGTTTATCAGACTGATTTCATCTTATCATGAGTTGATTATAGATATAGGAACTATATCATGCTATGGAAAGACGATAAAGAAATATATGGAGAAGGAAGACATGTTTTATGATGCCTAAGGATTTGAGGACAAAGGATGATCATCAGGCAAGAAGACAAAGGAACATTGGAATATGATCAATACCACATGAAGAGTCCATCTGATTTACAATGCTTTCGATGAAAAACAAAGCACATCTCTCATGAAGTTGATGTAATAATTACAACTTATCACTGCCACATAATTATGTATTCAATGTCATGTATTGTCACAAATATTCAAACTCATTTCATGTATTTTATTTAAGTTTTTTGGTCTTGTTTGAAATGTAGTGAAAGTATCGTATTTTCACATACTGGCTATCGCACAACGTGTAATCTGATATTATGATGGTTTCAATGGTCTACCTTTGTGTATATGAGTTTTCGTAACCCTATAAACATCGTTCGCACTCATTCACAAAGTTTTGAACATTGTTGCACAAGTGTCGTCACAGTCGTCACAAAGTGTATCTCAAGTGTTGCAATTATTGTAACTGATCATAAAGTGGTCATATGGAGGGAAATGTATTATCCATGTGTCATGGGTGATCTATGTTGTTGCATCGTCAAGTATTATAAGTGTGAGATCACAATTGAAGCCTTATCACTATACACATTAGTCTCGCTGGTCTCGCACTCAACCATTTCCAAAGGGGCTTCCTAACCAAGCAACTTGGCTCCACCTAGCCTGCTTGGACTACGTAATATGTAGCTCCAGACCTCAAGATGTGACCTTCCCCCTTGGTACTACACAATTCACAATTCCTACCTCCCAGGACTGTTGCACAACGTAGTTTCTGTGCCTAAGGCCCAGCCTTGACCTCCAGGATTGCACAATCATTCCTCCCATCTTGGCCCTAACTGCACACTGCATAATAAAAAGCCTCAAGATCTTTCTCTAAGCCTATGAACTACACATTTTTTCAGTATATCAATGTCCCTTTACTCCTAAAACTATGTAATACGTCCTCCCAGTGTCCATCCCCTCAACCTGCCTCACTGTAACCAAGGACTGTGCAATTTTTTCCCTCAATCTGGCCTGAACTTATACACACTACGCAGTCTCAATGATCACGCCTCACCCTTGGCTTCTTGAACTAAGCAATTTTTCATTTACTAAGCCCTCTCTCCTGACCTGTCACCCAGTCTCAACTTAGTTAATGGATCCAAATGCACTATCTTAGACTAGGGGTGTTTCAAAATGATTTCATCTCGCCATGAGTGAATTGTAGATGCAGGTACTCTCTCACACCATGATTGGATGATGAATAAGGAGATATAGAAGGGAAGAATCCTGAAAGACATATTTTTAGCTAGACATGAAATTTGATCAATCGAGGTAAAGCAAAGGGACACCAATTTGCGACCACAACCCAAGACTTGAGATCATTGAAGACTCCTTATCACCAAGCCATGAGGAGGTAGAAGAAAAAAGCTTTCTCAAGTAGATATCAGAGACACAGCAACAACAATGGCTTGACATTGCCACATCATCAAGTAGTTTATGTCAACAATGTCATGTCATGTAATGTCATGAGTTTTCATAGGCCACATCATCATTGTGCATCATGTATATTCAAAATGTATTGTAAAGTGGAAGTCCAAGGGACACACATGGAATATGAAGAGTCGTGTAAGTTTAAAGATCATAGGAAGTCAAACAATCATGAGGGTAGTCAAAGAGTCACAAGGAGGGTGAAGCATCACCCCTTGGTTATATATACACCCTCATTATATGATAAAATGACTTTTCACCTTGGCTCCTCCAGAAAAGCATTAGATAGATAATCTAGTTATTTTGCAGAGTAAGGAGTGGCTCCAACGCTCCACTATTGGAGCTACTAATGTACATTGTATACATGTGCCTTGGAACTTTTACTTAATATCAGAAGACTTCAAGGCCAACACATTCTTCATGTATGGCTTATGAATGTTTGTAGGATTATTCTGCGGATGTTTGTATTTCATGTTTTCTTTCACATGTGCTAAGATAGTTGAACTATTTCAGTTATTTTAGTACTTATCTTGTTGAGAATGTTTTCTAATAGTCATTAATGTTTTCCCATCCTTGTGGACTATTTCACTAGATATTAGACAAACCTATCTCACTAATTGGTTGTAATAACTGTCGCATCTATTATGGACTATTTCGATATATGTTAGATAAATTCTTCTTGTTTGTGTGTGTCTCTTCTTGGGTGGTACTATTACCCATCTCTTAGAGACTCTACTTATCATTCCCCCTGTAGTAGAAGGACTTAGACACCTCTACAATTGAACACTCATCAGGCGCATATTCTTGGTTTTCGAAGGCACCACATGTTCTACTCTCTTTCTGACAATGAGAGCCAAGGAAAATCTATAATAATACATGGCAACTAGGATAATATTCCAGATATCGATCCTACTCCAAACAATGTGAGGTATAATTGGTACTTCACATCGAGGAGGCCCCTTGGTTGATGGATTTCCAACACCATCAACAGTGGAACTAGAAGGAGTGCTAGATGAGAAGCTGAGCCCATTGAATTTGGTTTGAACCTCTTATCTAAAATTGCTCATCCTCAAATCTTACTCCTAGGGTGTTTCTCTAATTTCTCCCTTTACCAATTTTCAATCCCCTATGAGCCTCTATATCACTTTTCTCAATTAAAGTTTAATAGTGAGGATGGAACAACTATAACTGAGCACATTTCCAATTTTCTTAAATTTTGTGAGTCTTGCAGAATCAATGATCAAGAGTTTTCCTATGTGATGTTCTTCCTCACCCTTGAAGGTCGTGTTAATTGATGGTGCATACCTTACCACCTGCTTCCATCAATTCCCTTCATCATTTCCTCAGGGATTTTCATCAAGCCTTTGATAGGTATAGTTACCGAAATATTTGTAAAATAATCAATCTATTAAGAATGAAGCCTAATTAATTAGTTAAGGATTTTTCTAATCAATTCCTTCACCTTTGTTGTGAAATTTTTGAAGAAGACATGAATCAATATTTCTTGAAACAATAGTTTGAACGCTTGGTTCTTATATCTTTACAGGGTGAACTGAACCCACTAATTTTCTTACTTCCCTAACTCTTGTGGATCATGAGACACCTATAATTTTAGAGGAGGAATTTATTGTTCCTTTTGTTCTTTTTCCTCCTCCTTTTCCAGTTCTGATGAGGGTGCCTCAGTGTGATAGTAATAAAATTTGAAAATCTACAAATCAAATTTCTAATCCATCTTCTCATTCTTCTTCCATTTATCATGACTGGGATCTAATGGAAGAAATCCCAGAATGGCTCATGAAACCCATGGGGAAGACTAACTTCCCCATTCCACAACATGATTTTAGCATTCATAAATCTGGTCTCCAATCTGATCTATATTTCTGTGATATTATATCATCTACTTGACATGACTCTTTGTATTGTGACCCACCCGATCAATCTGCTCCACCGGCTAGTATTTCAAACTCTCTTGATTTTCGCATTGCTAGTTCAAATTGTTATCATGTACAAGGCAATCACTTTACACGGGCAAAGGAGCAGGAAGGTGAATATGCTTTCAATCTTTCTTATCTTTTTCAAGATTCTCCATGTCAAGATGATGCGCTTCCATTCTTGGATGATTGTTAATCTGCTAATATTGGTAGTGAATCAAATGCAGTAAACTCTTTTGATAAATATGTAGCCTTGGGAAACATTAATTACCATTATGATGACTCTATTCATGTATGCGATCATGAATTCCAGGGTACATTATCTGATTTTTTAGATCCTTCAGAACATGTTGATCTGACCAAATTACATCTAGAATCTGATCCAGCCAAAGAAAATGTATATATCTAAACTTCCTATTCATCTCACAATCACTTGTGCTCTACTGTTTATCATGTACCTACTTGTGACATAGATACCCCATGCTCTTCAAGTTCTTCATCCGATGAGTTAAATTCTTAATTGACTGGTGAGATTATCCATGATGAAAATGAACACAATCAAATCATTGAGTACTCTTTCCATCCATCGTCATCTTTTCTCTTGCATGAATACAACTCTCGAAACCATATTGCTCATGATACTTTCCCATTTCACACATTTTCAGATTTGTGATCCTATGAATCTTTCAACCTAAGTAATATGGTTGTTGAAGTTGAAAAATATGATTAAATCAGTGACAAATATTGTTTCCACCTTGTTAATAGTGATCTCATCAAGATCCGTGAAATAAGCTATCCTCACATTGTGCATAGTCTATTTCAATCTTCATGATGTGATTTTCCAATTTTGTAAAGTTTTGGGTTTGGAATACGTATCTCTCATAGAGTCATCAAATTGTGAAGTTTATTATTCTAAATATTATCTTTTGCCAAAGGATTCATACCTATAACACCCTTTTGAAAACAATCAGCTCCTCATCCTTCTTGCAAATATTCTGATGCTAATCCTTTTCTTCATCACACCTAAAATCCTCTTGAGCTTTAGTGAATGCTTGGATTATTTGATAAATCAAATTCTTCTCCACTTGTTTTACCCTGACTAGTTTCATGTGTTTCTTATACTAGCATTCTTATTTACTTCTCTTGATGATTACAATTCTACTACAATGTGTCACCAGTCACAAGAAAATGGTTTGTTACACTCGTCGCATGAGGAAGACGATTCTACTATGCAAAGCATTTCTGAAACTATTCAAATTGATTTATATTTGTTAATTACAAACTAGGAATTTGATGCTTTAATGAACTCATTTGATCATTATTCAATCTTTGATGACTCTCATTCATTTTATCATTTTCTCACTGGTGCATCCGATGACATTTGTTTTACATCCTTCAATATTCATCATTCAACATCTCACTATTCGGATTCTTGTCGAGCGATTGAGGCACGTCAGCCTTCAATGATGGTTATGCCAAGTCCTCACTGTCTTGACATGACTATTGAATATGATCATATCTATTTTCCCTCAAAAGATTCTCATTATAATCATGTGCATCTAATTGAAAATCCATTTTTTCAAATATTTCATTGTTTTCAAGAGGATCATCATGAATTTTATGATCGAATCATTGAATGGTTGGAGCAATATTACTCTGAAATATCCATTGCAATAAATAGGTTTCAACATTTTCTCATGCTTGCTAATTGGGATGACATAGAAGAAGGTGCATTCACAAGAAGTCTTTAAGGTTTTTATGATTATGGTTTCCATCAAAAAGGTAAGAATGTGAATTGGATGAAAATAGCATTTTTTACACGTCTTTCTACTCATAGGTAAGACCTTCCTTTTGTTGTCCAAGTTATTCAAGCTCTCATATTTTCTCTTACACACTACTTTATATCTATTGTAATTGATCGTATCTTTGTGATTGCATGTTGGGAAGGATTATGGTAGCTACATTGGAAATTTCATTATACGTGACCCCAACCTATTAGTTGTTAAGTTAGGAGTAGGATTAGATGCATATTAGTTTTTCCCTTTATTTCACTCATCTAGTGCTTATTCTCTATGGTCTCCCTTATATTTTCTTACTTATCTCTTGCATTATGCTTTGGTTTAGCTTCTTTTGCTTGTGCTTTGGTTTTTCTTTCTTTTTGTGTTGTGTCTTTTCCTTTTGTTCATTAATAAGACCTTGCATGATGATTCTATGTTGGATCAGAAGGGAATGTGGAAAAATAGAAAAGGACTTTGTGACACCACAAAATTTGGCTAACCCTCTGTCCTACTTCCTTGTCTAGGTTACATCTTTTGGTTGATGATGTTCTGATGGAAAATACGATCATTGCGTTAAGAAATAATTGTGTTGAACCATGACCTCCATGTCTATTCTAGAAACCTTATGCATGCACTTGGTTTTTTATGTTCCAGTGTTTTCAAGATGATCCAATCAAGTAGAGAAGGACAAGGGGAAAATATGAATGAGAAATAGATATCAGAGTTTTTATTATATGCTTCTTTGAAGGAATAACCTCTCCTTCTCTCAATAATTCGGGATCCCTCTTCCAACCATAAACAAATAAGTTTCGATGCACAATATTCTTTAAATAAATAAATAAATGTGAAAGAAGTGAAAGGATTCCTGTGCAGAAAGTTGAAGCAAGAAACTTCGCCAAGGTACTGTCCAGGCTCGTTGGTAGTGGAGAAATGTTTGTGTTCCTGAAGTGACTCCACTAGGGTACTGTCTAGGCCTGCTAGAAGTGGAGCAACACCATATATGAAAAGCTATACCCTGAAAATCTGAAACTCGTAAACTTAATTACCCTATCCTAATTGAAACATTGTGTGATCGTTGATCTCATGTTTGTGTTCAACCGAGTAAAGGAATGAAGGGGACTATGTTTATGCATGGGGTAAGTCAGGAAGCCATGGTAATCTCAATGATGAATCATTACTTCCTGAATAACTAGACCCTGCACAAGAGTAAATAAAGGCAGAGAAGCTGGAGTTATACCAGTGTGTCGCCAAGTGTTGTAGCTGCGACAAACAACCTCCAAAATTTTACGTACACTCAAATTATGGAGCCTTCTATGGATCTTATGATCATTCATTTCATATTTACTTCTTGGTTAGCTGATGATTTTGAGCTCCCTTCTTGGATTGGAAGTATTGAAGTCACTTACTCACACATTCTTAGTATGTAACAAGTGCATGAGTACATTCTTTTACACAAGCTTGGAAAATTATAACAACTTTCCTATAAAGCCTATGCTTGTGCAAGGTCTAATCCATGTCAATAATGAGTGCACACTGACAATGACAGTTTCTCACATTATAGTTGTGATTGTACTTCTATTTCGGTGAGTTTTGAAAATTGTCGCTCCCCGCACCTTTGTTTTCCTGAGTATAAATTTCATGTTTTCAGTTGTCTCTTTTCTTGCTTGCATTCTAACTAGTGTCATTTTCATGTTATATTTTATCTTTCATGTGTTGTTTAAACCCGCATTCGTATATCGCAAGTGTCGTTCACAGTTTTATCTTCATATAGAAAATGTCGTCTTCTCGATGGTAATTTTCGCTTATCATGCAAAGTGGAGTTTTGGTTTGTTTTCAAGGTGAAATATTTGTGATAATTATTTGTTCTTATCATGTAGGCATGCTTTTCACTCATTTCCAAAGATTCATGCATTGTCACACAAGTGTCATCATTATCATCGCAAAGTCTATCTTTAGTGTTGCACTTGTCGTAAGTTGCCACAAAGGTTGTCACACTAAGGGAAGTATGCATTCATATGTTCGAGATGATATACATTGTGTTGCAAAGTGTCTAAATGTGTGATCATGTTCAAGTTATATCACTTTTCACATTGGATTCATTGATTCTGCACTTAGCCAAATTTTGGAAAGTTCCCAACAACCTAGCCTCATCCAGCCCTCCTAAACTGCTCATTGCACAATCTCAACACTTAAGCAGCAATATTGTCTCCTGGAAATGCGAAATGCATAGTATTTACCTCCCATATTTTCACATTTCGTAACCTCAGCGGTCAATCCCAAGCCCTAACTCCTAGAACTAAGAAATCACCTAGTTGCCTCTATCTTCCAAAACTGTGCAATTTGCTAAATTGGTGCCCAACCCCTCAGTCTAGCTCATTGAGCTCCCAAACTATGCAATATTCTTCCTCAGCCTATCCTAAACTGTGCATTGTGTATTCTCAGATCCCAAGCTCCGACCCTCACTACCTGAGCTGCAAAATTGTACAGTCACTAAGCCTTTCCCTTGGCCCACCACTGGTTCAAGCTTAATCAGCGAATCTTCATGCAACATCTTAGATACATGTTTATCAGAATGATGTCATTTTTCCATGAGTTGATTGCAGACACAGGAACTTTACCATGTTGTGGCAAGATGATAAAGAAGGATATGGAGAAGGAATACATGTTATATGACACCCAAGGAGCTAAGGGCAAAGGATGATCATCAAGAAAGAAGACAAAGGAATGTTGGAATATGATTAGGACCGAATGAAGAATCCATTTGATTTACAACCCTTTGGAGGATAGATATGAAAAACAAAGCACATATCTCGTGAAGTTTAAGTAATAAGGACAAATTATCATTTCCACATCATTATGTCTTCAATGTCATGTATTGTTGTAAACATTGAAACTCATTTCATGAATTTTCTTTAAGTGTCATATTTTCACATATTGGTTGTCACACATTGTGTAAAAGCCTATTTTGATGGATTCAAGGGTCTACCTTTGTGTATATGAGTTGTAGTAACCATGTAAAGACTGGTCGCACTCATTCACAAATTTTTGAGCATTGTTGCACAAGTGTCATCATGGTCATCACAAAGTGTATATTAAGTTTCACACTTGTTGTAACTAGTCATAAAGTGGTCACATAAAGGGAAATGTGTTTTTCATGTGTCATGGTTGATCTATGTTGTTGCTTTGTCAAGTATTCTAAGTGTGAGATCACAGTTGAAGTCTTATCGCTATTCACGTTAGTCTCACTGGTCTCACACTCAACAATTTCCGAAGAGGCTTCCTGACCAAGAAACTTGGCTCCACTCGGCCTGCTTGGACTGCACACTATGCAGTTCCAGAACTCATGATGTGACCTTCCACCTCCTTCCTCCTAGGACTATTGCATTTTGTAGTTTTTGTGCCCAAGGCCTAGCCTTGGCCTCCATGACTGCACAATCATTCCTCCCAGCCTGGTCTTAACTGCGTACTACGCAAGCACAAGCCTCAAGATTTTTCCCTAAGCCTATGAACCACACAGTCGTGTAGTATCTTAGTCTTCCTTTCCTCTTGAAACTACACAATATTGCCTCCTTGTGTCCATCCCCTCAGCCTGCCTCACTGTCACCCAAGACTGCATAATTTTTTCCCTCAATGTGGCCTAAACTATGCACTACACAGTCTCAATATCAAGCCTCACCCCTGATTGCTTGAACACACAATTACGCATTCATTGAGCCCTCTCTCCTGATATGTCACTCGGTCTCGTCTCAATTAATGGACCCAAATGCACTATCTTAGACTAGATGGGTTTCAAATTGATGTCGTCTCGCTATGAGTGAATGACAGATGCAGGTAATCTCTCACACCCTGACAAGATGATGAAGAAGGAGATGTAGAAGGGAAGCATCCATAAATACATCTTTGCAGTTGGATGTGCAAGTTGATAAATCAAGGAAAAGAAAAGGGACACAAATTTGTGACCACAACCCAAGACTTGAGATCATTGAAGACTCCTTATCACCAAGCCATGAGGAGGTGGAAGACAAAAGAATTCTCAAGAAGATATCAGAGACACAGCAACAACAATGGATTGACACTGGCACATCATCAAGCACTGTCATGTCATGTCATGAGTTTTCCTAGGTTGCATCATCATTGTGGATCATGTATATTCAAAATGTATTGTAAAATGGAAGTCTAGGGGACACACATGGAATATGAAGAGTCATGTAAGTTAAAAGGTTATAGGAAGTCAAACAGTCATGAGGGTAGTCAAAGATTCACAAGGAGGGTGAAGCATCATCCCTTGGTTATATATACACCTTCATTGTATGAGAAAATGACTTTTCACCTTTAGTCCTCCTGCAAAGCATTAGAGAGATAAGCGAGTTCTTTGGGGGAGCAAGGGGTGGCTACAATGCTCCACTATTGGAGCTAGTAATGTACATTGTATACATGCGTCTTGGAACTTTTACTTAATATCAGAAGCCTTCAAGACTAGCACATTCTTCATGCATGTATTATGAATGTTTGTAACACTATTCTACGAATGTGTGTATTTCATGTTTTCTTTCACATGTGCTAAGATAGTTTAACTATTTCATCTATTTTAGTACTTATCCTTTGTATAATGTGTTTTAATGGTTATTAAATTTTTCCCATCCTTGTGGACTACTCTCAGGGATATTAGATGGACCTATCCCACTAATTGGTTGTAATGATTGTCGCATCTGTTGTGGACTATTTCATTGGATGTTAGACGAATCCTTCTTGTTTCTGTGTGTCTCTTCTTGGGTGGTACTATTACCTCTCTCTTAGAGACTCACCTTTTCATTTCCACCATAGTAGAAGGACTTATACACATCTATAATTGAACACTCACCAGGAACATCTTCTTTCTTTTCGAAGGCACCATGCATTTAACTCTCTTGCTGACAGGTAGATCCAAGGAAAATCTATAAGAATACATGGAAACTGGGTTGATATTCTGGATGGGGCTCCTACTCCAAATGGTGTGAGGTATAATTGGGACTTCACATCAGGTAGACTCCTTGGTTGACGGATTTCCATCACCTTCAATAGTGGTGCTAGAAGGAGGGCCATATGACAAGTTGATCCCATTGAATTTGGTTTGAACCTCTTATCTAAAATGGCTTATCCTCAAATACCCCCGGAGTGTTTCTCTAATTTCTCCCTTTATCAATTTTCAATCCCCGATGAGCCTCTCTATAACTTGTCTCAATTAAAGTTTAATGGTGAGGATGGAACATCCATAACTGATAACATTTTTTATTTTCTTAAAATTTGTGAATCTTACAAAATCGATGATCAAGACTTTTCTTGTGTGATTTTATTGCTCACCCTTGAAGTTCATGTTAATAAATGGTGCCATACCTTACCACCTACTTCCATCCATTCCTTTCACCATTTCCTTGGGGAACTTCATCAATCCTTTGATAGGTATAATTACCGAAATATTTGTAAAAGAATCAATCTCTTAAGAATGAGGCCTAATGAATGAGTTGAGGACTTTTCTAATTGATTCCTTCTCCTTTGTTGTGAAATTTATGAAGAAGACATGAATTAGGATTTCTTGAAACCAAAGTTTGAGTTCTTGGTTCTTATATCTTTACATGGTGAACCTGAACCCCCTAATTTTCCTACTTCCCAAACTCTTATGGATCATGAGACACCTCTAATTTCAGAGGAGGAATTTACTGCTCCTTTTGTTCTTTTTCCTCCTCCTTTTCCAATTCCGATGAGGGTGCCTTCATGTGATAGAAATAAAATTGGAAAATCTGCAAATCAAATTCCTAATGCATCTTATCGTTCTTCTTATGTTTCTCATTACTTGTATTCAATGGAGGAAATCCCATAATGGCACATGAAGCCCATGGGGAAGACTAACTTCCCCATTCTACAACATGATGTTATCATTCATAACTCTAGCCTCCAATATGATATATATTTATGTGATCCTCGATCATCTACATTCCATGACTCTTTGTACTGTAACCCACTTGATCAATATAGTCCACCAGCTAGTCTTTCACCCTCTCTTGATTTTCACATTGCTAGTTCAAACTGTGATTAGGTACAAGGAAGACACTTTACATGGGTAGAGGAGAAAGAAGTTGAATATGATTTCAATATTTCTCATTTTTTTCGAGATACTCCATGTCAAGATGATGTGCTTCCATTCTTGGATGATTTTTAATCTAGTAATGTCAGTAGTGAATCGAATTCAGTCAACTCTTTTGATCAATCTGTAGCCTTGGGAAACAATAATTCCCATGATGATGACTCTATTCATGTATGTGATCAAGAATTCCCAAGTACATTATCTGATTTTTTGGATCCTCCAGAACATGTTGATCTGACCAAATTAGATCTGTAATTTGATCTAGAAAAAGAAAATGTTTTTACTGAAACTTCCTCTTCATATCACAATCCCTTAAGCTCTATTATTTATGCTACACCTACTTGCAAGAGAGATAATCCATGCTCTTCAAGTTCTTCATCCCATGAGTTAACTTCTCAATCGACACAAGGTGGTGATATTATCCATGATGAAAATGAACACAATCAAATCATTGAGTACTCTTTCCATCCCTCATAATTTTTTATCTTGCATGAAGACAACTCTCCAAACTAGATTTCTCATAACAATTTCCCGTTTCATACATTTTCAGGTTTGTGATCATATGAATCTTTTAACTTGAGTAATCTAGTTGTTGAAGTTGAAAAATATGATCAAATCAGTGATAGAGATGGTTTCCACCTGGTTAATATTGATCTCATCAATATCAGTGAAAGTGTTATCCTCTCACTGTGCACGATCTAGTTCAATATTCAGGATGAGATTTTACGATTTTGGAAAGTTTCAGGACTTGCCAGGGAGTCAGGGAACTTCAACTTCCATTGATGGTTATGTTAGGATCTCACAGATTTGGTAAGAACTCCGACTTAAGTCAGAACTGTTTTTCTTCACAAAACTCTTCTTTCTGCAAAGTTTCACTCAATGTAAATTCTTTCTTGAAATATATTTGCCATTTCGAATATCATCTCTCAAATTTTCAAGATCCTATTTTCTAATCAGATTCAAGATGCTTTATCTTCATGAAAGTCTCTTGTATCAAATTTGGGTTTGGAATGCGTATCTCTCATAGAATCATCGAATTGTGAAGTTTATTATTCTAAATATTATCTTTGGCCAAAGAAGTCATACTTGTCACACTCGTTTGAAAACAATCAACTTCTCATCCTTCTTGCAAATATTCTGATGTTAATTCTTTTCTTCATCGCACCTGAAATCCTTGCGAGTTTCAATGAATACATGGATTATTTAATGAACCAAATTATTCTCCACTTGTTTTACCCTGACTAGTTTCATGTGTTTATTATATTATCATTCATGTTTACCTCTCTTGATGATCACGATGCTAGTATAGTGTGTAACCAATCACAAGAAAATGGTTTGTTACACTCGTCACATGAGGAAGATGATTCTACTATGTAGAGCATTTCTGAAACTATTCAAATTGTTGTATCTTTATGAGAGATTTTTCGGCATAAATCACGTGATATTTCATTTGTCGACGTGTTTCAAACCAACCAGTGTGGTTCATCGTCAGGACAAATTGAAGAATAAAATCAAGCATTGCATGTTAAATACAATGCGATGCTTGATGCTTAATTACAAATTGGGAATATGATGCTTTAATCATCTCATCTAATCATTATTCTTTATTTGATGGTTGTCATTAATTTTATCAGTCTCTCACTAGTACATCTAATGACAGTTGTTTAACATCCTTCGATCTTCATCATTCAACATCTCACTATTTGAAATTTTTCCAAGCGGTTGAGGCACGTCAGCCTTCGCTGATGGTTATGTTAGGTCCTCACTGTCTCAACATGACTACTGAATATGATCAAATCTATTTTCCCTCACAAGATTCTCATTATAATCTTGTGCCTCTAAGTGAAAATCCATCATTTCAAATAGTTTGGGTTCTTCAAGAGGACCATTATGAATTTTATAATCTAATTTTTGAATGGTTGGAGCAATCTTACTTGGCAAGATCCATTGCAATAAATAAGTTTCGACCTTTTCTCATGCTTGCTAAGCAGGATGACATAGAAAAAGGTACATTTGTAAGAAGTCTTCAAGGTTTTTCTAATTATGGTTTCTGTCGAAAAGGTAAGAATGTGAATTGGATGAAAGTAGCAATTGTGAAACATCTTTCTACCCACAGGAAAGACCTTATTTTTGTTGTGCAAGTTATTCAAGATCTCATCTTTTCTCTTGCACACTACTTTATATTTGTTTTAATTGATCATATCTTTGTGATTGCAGGTCGGGAATGATTACGGTGGCTACATTGGAAATTTAATTATACATGACCCCGACCTATTAGTTGTTTGGTGAGGAGTAGGATTAGCTGCATCTTATATTTTCCCTTTATTGCACTCATCCGTGCTTATTCTTTGTAGTCTCTCTTATATTTTCTTACTTTTCTCTTCCTTTATGCTTTGGTTTAACTTATTTTTCTTTTGCTTTAGTTTTTCTTTCTTGTTATGTCATGTCTTTTCCTTTTTCTCATTAATAATACCTTGCATGAAGATGATATGTTGGCGCAGAAGGGAATGTGAAAAATAGAAAAGGACTTTGTGACACTACAACATTTGGCTAACTCTCTATCCTACTTCATTGTTTGGGTTACATATTTTGTTTGATGATGTTCTGATGGAAAATATGATCCTTACATTAAGAAATCCTTGTGTTGAACCATGACCTCCATGTCTATTCTAGAAACTTTATGCCTACACTCAAGTTTTTATGTTTCGGTGTTTTCAAGATGATCCAATCAAGTAGAGAAGGACAAGGGTAAAATATAAATGAGAAAACCAATACCAGAGGTCTTATATATGCTTCTCTGAGCAAACAACCTCTCCTACTCTCAATAAGTCAGGATGCCTCTTTCTCCCATAAATAAATAAGTGTCGATGCACATTCCTCTTTAAATAAATAAATAAAGGAGAAAGAAGAGAGAGGCTTCCTACATAGAAAGGTGAAGCAAGCAACTCCCTTGGGGTATTGTCTAGGCTTGCTAACAGTGGATCAATGTTTGTGTTCATGAAGTGACTCCGCCACGGTAATTTCCACCTACTAGAAGCAGAGAAACACAAGAGATGAAAAACTATACTATGAAAATCTAAATCTCGTGAACTTCATTACCCTATCCCGATTCGAAACATTGTGTGATATTTGATCTCATGTTTGTGTTCAACCAAGTAAAGGAATGAAGGGGACTATGTTTATGCATGGGTTAAGTGGGAATCCATGGTAATATCAAAGATGAATCAATACTTCCTGAATAACTAGACCCTGCATGAAAGAATTGACCAAGGTAGAGAAATTGGACTTATACTAGTGTGTCGCCAAGTGTTGTTGCTGTGAAAAACATCCTCTAAATTTTTTCGTACACTCGAATTTTGGAACCTTTTGTGGATCTTACGATAATTCATTCCATAGTCACTTCTTTTTCAGCTTATGCTTTTGAGCTCCCTTCTTGGACTAGAAGTGTTGAAGTCACTTTCTCACACATGTTGAGTCTGTAACAAGTGCATGAGTGCATCCTTTTATGCAAGCTTGGACAAGCATAGCACTTTCCTATCAAGAGTATGCTTGTGCAATTTCAAATCCATGTCGATAGTCAATGCACACTGAAAATGAAAATTTCTCACATTATAGTTCCGTTTGCACTTCTATTTCGGTGAGTTTTGCAAATTGTCGCTCCTGCACACCTTTGTTTTCGCGAGCATCATTTTCATGTTTTTGGTTGTTTCTTTCACTTTCTTTCACTCTAACTAGTGTCATTTTCATGTTATATTTTCTCTGGCATGTTTTTTTTTCACCTTCATTCATATATTGCAATTGTCATTCACATTTTTATCTTCATATAGAAAATTATGTCTTTTGGCATGGGAATTGTCACTTATCAGGAAAAGTGGAGTTTTGGTTTGTTTTCAAGGGGAAATGTTTGCGATAATGAGTTGTTATTATCATGTAGGCATGTTTCACACTCATTACCAAATATTCACATATTGTTGCAAAAGTGTTGTCATTATCATCACAAAGTTTATCTTCAATGTCGCACTTGTCGTAAGTTGTTGCAAAGGTTGTTGCACTAAGGGAAGTATGTGTTAATATGTTCTGTATGATCTATGTTACATTGCCAAGTGTCTAAGTGTTTGATCATAGTCAAGTTCTATCACTATTCACATTGGTTTCACCGATCCTACACTTAGCCAAATTTCAAAAAGTTCCCAGCAACCTAGCCTCATCCAACCCTCCTGAACTACACATTGCATAGCCTTAGCCCTTAAGTAGCAATATTGTCTCTTGGAACTATGCAATGTGACATATCTACCTCTAAGAACTACACATTTCACAACCTCAGTGCTCAAGCCCAATCCCTGACTCCCAGAACTACGCAATAACCCAGTCCCCTTCGTCTTCCAGAACTACACAATCACCCGGCCCCCTTTGTCTTCTAGAACTGCGCAGTTGGCTGAACAAGTGCCCAACCCATCAACCTAGCTCACTGGGCTCCCAAACTATGCAATATTGTTCCTGAAACCATCCTGAACTATGCATTGCATAGTCTTAGAGCCTAAGCTCCACCCCTGGTTACCTCAGCTGCAAAAATGCGCAGTCACTCAAACTTTCCCTTGGCCCAACACTAGTTCCGTCTTAGTGAGTGGATCATCATGCAACATCTTAGATAGGGATTTATCAGATTGATTTCATCTTGTTATGAGTTAATTGTAGGCATAGGAACTCTACCATGCTATGGTAATATGATAAATAAAAATATTTAGAATGAATGCATGTTAGATGACACCTAAGGAGTTGAGGACAAAGGATGATCATCAAGCAAGAAGACGAAGGAACACTATAATATGATCAGGAGTACTTGAAGACTCCATCTGATTTACAACCTTTTGGAGGATAGATATGAAAAACAGTGCATATCTCATGAAGATAAAGTAAGAAGGACAATTTATCATTGCCACATCATTATGTATTCAATGCCATGTATTTTTGTAAACATTTAAACTCATTTCATGTATTTTCTTTAAGTGTTTTGGTCCTATTTTCATCGCATGTCGATTGTCACATAGCATGTAAAAGCATATTCTGTTGGTTTCAAGGGTCTACCTTTGTGTATATGATTTTTCCTAACCATGTTAAAATCGATCGCACTCATTCACAAAGTTTTGAGCAATGTCGCACAAGTGTCATCACGGTCGTCGCAAAGTGTACCTTAAGTGTCACACTTGTCATAACTAATCATAAAGTGGTCACACAATGGGAAATGTGTTTTTCATGTGTCATGGGTGATCTCTGCTATTGTGTCATCAAGTATTATAAGTTTGATATCATAGTTGAAGTCTTATCACTATACAAATCAGTCTCATTGATCTCACTCAACCATTTCTGAAGAGGCTTCCCAACCAAGAAACTTGGCTCCACCTATCCTACATGGACTACACATAGCATATTTCCAAAACTCAAGATGTGAACTTCCCCCTTGGCACTGCGCAATCTGCAAGTCCTTCCTCCTAGTACTATTCCACCGCGGAGTTTCTGTGCCCAAGGCCCAGCCTTGACGTCCATGATTGCACAATCATTCCTCCTAGCCTAGTCCTAATTATGCATTGCGCAAGAACAAACCTAAATGTTAGGTCCCTATACTACTAGTGTAACCCCTTATTGTTATTAGTACAACCCCCTCATTATATTGTTGTGCCCATTTATTCCCCATATTGATATTATTGTGCCCCATAGAATCCCACTATTGTTATTATTGTGCCCTTACATTATTATTGTTATGTCGTCTCTAATTATATTATGACCCTTTAGACTCCTATATATAAAAAGGAGGTCTTGTCATTTGTATCATCCAAGAATTGTTCATTTTTGTAATGTAAAGGAGGTTTCTCCCTCAAAGAGGCTTATTTTAAAGGTGTTTATCTACCTTTTCTATCTTTTTGTGAGCTGGTTTCATAACATTTGGTATCATAGCTTTGGATTCTAGGGTTTCGTTGCTCCAAATAGGTCATCGTGGAATTTTCGCTATAATTTTTTTTTCTGCGATGTTTCAAAAGCTAAAAGACAAACCCATATGAGGTGAAATCGTTTTGAACTTTGGGTCTGAATTTCAGAGCTTGTCCCGCTATATTTTCAGAGATATAATCTGAGGAAGTTAGGGTTTTTGTAGACTCCCAAATTACATTCCAAACAAGTGACCTAGGGAAAATCATCATAACTTTTATTCTGAGCATCAGATTGAAATTCCATAAGAAGTTTCAGAAAGAGGATGACCTTTAGTTTTCCGTATATCAGTTTCAGGTACTAAGGTTGAAACAGTGACACGTGGCACTTCGTACAAGTTAACTCTACTGAACCAGTCTATAATCAAGTCACCGTGGGAGATTTGGCATAACTCTTCCTTGGAGAATCCAATATTGATCAGACTTGTGGGTTTAGAAAGAGGACTCAGAGGGATACTACAAGACGCAATTTCAAAACTTAGAGATCTAATATTACATAGTTATAGTCGTTTCAAGATCGAGCTCCTAAAATCAAGAAAAGGCGATATGAGGATGTTTGATGGCAAGGATCCAATAAATTGGATACTACACATGGAGTAATATTTTGATCTACATGAGGTGCAACTATTACAAAAGGTATGTATTGCATCTTCATATTTAGAACCGGATCAGTTTTTATGGTATAAAGAGCTTTGTTCTCATAAACCACTTGTTACGTGGTCAATTTTCACAGAGGAAATGATATCACATTATGAGGATACAAAGAGAAACACCTTCTTTAGCCAATTGATAAATATCAAACAAATGTGTTCAATGGCAGAGCACATTGAGGAATTTCAAAAATTGAATATAAGGGAAAATGATATTCTAGAGAAGTAGAGGATTGATGTCTCCATAGGGACTTTAAAGGATAACATTCAACATGGGGTTCATCTTTGGGAACCTGATTCATTGGAGAATGCATTTAGGTTGGCAAGAAAAGTGGAAAGAAAAATTATGGAAACAAGGAAGTCTACCCCTCACAACTATAAAGATGGAAGTGTTGTTTCTCCTAGCCTTCCACAACCTACAAGGTTGACACTACAACAACTGGAAGAAAAAAGATCAAAAGGGCTTTGTTACAATTGTGATACAAAAATGCACTAAAGGTCATAAGTATGCAGAGAAGAAATTATTTTACATAGATTATGAAGAGGAGGAATAAAAGGATCAAGAAACATAAAAAAAAGAGAGGATATACACCAAGAACCAACCTCGGAGAAAGAAGAAATGAATCCAACCATATCTTTTAAAGCATTGGCAAGAATTACCACTCCTCAAACTCTCAAGATAGAAAGACATATAAAAAAGAAAAAGGTTCAAGAACTAAAATATCACATCGAGAAAGAAGAAATGAATCCGACCATATATTGTAATGCATTGGCCAGAATTACCACTCCTCAAACTATCAAGATAGAAGGACATATCAAGAAGAAAAATGTTCAAGAAGTGAAAATCACATTGAACATCAAGAAATGAATCTGACCATATCTTGTAATGCATTGGAATAAATTACCACTCCTCAAACTCTCAAGATAGAAAGACATAGCAAGAAGAAAAAGATTCAAGCAGTGAAATATCACATCGAGTATCAACAACAAGTTCTCCAACTTTTAAAGGATAACGCCACTTTGGTGCAGAATCGAATGAAACAATAGGCAGATCAACATTGCAATGAAATAAGTTTTGATGTAGGTGATTGGGTATTTTTACGGCTACATCTCAAGCAAGATATTTATGAAAAGGAAATGTTGGCAATACTACATGCACTTAAGAAATGGAAACCTTACCTAATGGGAAGACACTTTAAGGTAAAAATGGATCATGATAGTCTTAAATACATTTTAGAACAAAGATTATCTTTAGAAGAATAGAAAAAATGGGTCACAAATATGTTGGGTTATGACTTTGAAATCATCTACAAAAAAGGGAAGCAAAATGTTGTTGCAGATGCACTCTCAAGAAAGGATGAGTATGTGGAAGCATTTTTTTGTGCTATTTCTATTATCCAACCAGATTGGATAAACGAAGCAAGGGATGAATGGAAGAAGGAAGAAGAAGTGTGGCCACTCATTCAAGAGTTTCAGAAGATCCCAGTTCAAACAATATTGCCAGAACTTGACGAGGAAGGAAAAATCATATTGGAACCTGAAGCAGTCACAGAAACAAGAACCTGACAGCTATGAAATCGATCAATTTCAGAGTATCTCATCAAGTGGAAGAACTTACCCATTGAAGATTCCACATGGGAGGACAAGAATTATATACAGAAGCATCAAGAACTACTCAAGCATTGAGGACAACACTTTTTGAAGGAAAGGGAAATGTTAGGTCCCTATACTACTAGTGTAACCCCTTATTGTAATTAGTACAACCCCTTATTATATTGTTGTGCCCATTTAGTCCTCATATTGTTATTATTGTGCCCCATAGAAGCCCACTATTGTTATTATTGTGCCCTTACATTATTATTATTATGTCGGCTATGATTATATTATGACCCTTTAGACTCCTATATATAGAAAGGAGGTCTTTTCATTCATATCATCCAAGAATTGTTCATTTGTGTAATGTAAAGGAGGTCACCCCCTCGAAGAGGCTTATTTTGAAGGTGTTTATCTAGCTTTTCTATCTTTTTGTGAGCTGGTTTCATAACACTAAAGCTCTTTCCATGAGCCTATAAACCATGTATTTTCACAGTAGCTTAGTATCCCATGCCTCTTGAAACTGCGCCTTATGTCCTCCCAGTGTCCATCCCCTCAGCCTGCCTCACTGTCACCCAAGACTATGCAATTTTTTCCCTCATTCTGGATGAAACTACGCATTATGCAGTCTCAGTCATCAAGCCTCACACCTAGTTGCTTGAGCTACGCAACTCCATAGTCACTGAGCCCACTCTCCTGACTTGTCGCCTAGTACCAACTCAGTTAATGGATCCAAATGCACTATATTAGACTAGGGGCTTTCAGATTCATGTCGTCTCACCATGAGTGAATTGCATATACAGGTACTCTCTCATACCATGACAGAATGATAAAGAAGGAGATGCAAAAGGGAAGCATGTTGAAAGACATCCTTGCAGTTGGACATGCAAGTTGATCAATCGAGGCAAAGAAAAGGGACACCAATTTGCAACCACAACCCAAGATTTGAGATCATTGAAGACTCCTTATCACCAAGCCATGAGGAGGTGAAAGACAAAATCATTCTCAAGCAGATATTACAGACAGACCAGAAGCAGTGGCTTGACAGTACCACATCATCAAGCAATCCATGTTAACAGCATCATTTCATGTCATGTCATGAGTTTTCATATGCCACATCATCATTGTGGATCATGTATATTCAAAATGTATTGTAAAGTGGAAGTCCAAGGCACACACATGGAATATGAAGAGTCATGTATGTTGCATTAGGGGAATTTTGAGGTCTAAAATTGGCCTCTTAAGGAAATTATAAAATAATAGTGGAAATAATAAAATAAGATTAGATAACATCATCAAAGTTTATAGGGAAAAAAGAAAAAACTATTTTTTTCAACCCATATTTTCAACTTATCTCCTTATGGGTTTACTCAAATTTCGAGCGGAAACACTCATTGGATGCAAAATTTGATTCCTCATCCAAGGAATACCCATGTTGCATACTTTTGATGGACCCTACTACACAAAAACTAAGAAATGCATGAAAAATGTGATTGCAATCATGTTTTTTCATGTATTTCTCATTTTTCACATAGCAGGGTCCATAGAAAGTATGCAACATGGGTACTCCTTGAATGAGAAATTAAATTTTGCATTTAATGAGCACTCCCTCTTGAAATTTGAGTAAAACCTTTGGGAGATAAGTTGAAAATACGAGTTGAAAAAGTAGTTTTATTTTTTTTATTTTTTTTCTCCAAAAATGGTGAACCATCCCCTATGGTTGACATCATCATCTTGAATACTACTGGTTCTTATAAAGTTAATTTTGGTTGTACATTTTTCTTAGGAGGCGCATTTTAGACCTCAAAATTTCCCTAATGAAAGGTCATAGGAAGTCAAACAGTCATGAGGATAGTCAAAGAGTCACAAGGAGGGTGAATCATCACCCCTTGGTTATATATACACCCTCATTGCATGAGAAAATGACTTTTCACCTTAGCTCCTCCTACAAAGAATTAGAGAGATAAGCTAGTTCTTCTGGGGAGCAAGGAGTGGCTCCAACTCTCCACTACTGGAGCTAGTGATGTACATTGTATACATGAATCTTGGAATTTTTACTTAATATCAAAAGTATCAAGGCTAGCACGTTCTTAATGCATGGATTATGAATTTTTGTAAGGCTATTCTGCAAATGTTTGTATTTCATGTTTTCTTTCACATGTGAAAAGATAGTTGAAATATTTCAATTATATTAGTATTTATCTTGTTGATAATGTGTTTTAATGGTTATTAATCTTGTCCTGTCCTTGTGGACTACTCTACGGGATATTAGACAAACCTATCTCACTAATTAGTTGTAATGACCGCCGCATCCATTGTGGACTATTCCGCTAGATGTTAGACAAATCCTTCTTGTTTGTGTGTGTCTCTTCTGAGGTGGTACTGTTACTTCTCTCCTAGAGACTAACCTTTTAATTCCCCCTGTAGTAGAAGGACTTAGATAGATCTACAATTGAACACTCACCAAGCACATCTTCTTACTTTTTTAAGGCACCACGCATTCTGCTCTCTTGCTGACAGTTAGAGCCAAGGAAGATCTATAAGAATACATGGTAACCAGGTCAATATTCCGAATGGCGATCCTACTCCAAATGGTGTGAGTTTTAATTGGGACTTCACATTGAGGAGACCCCTTGGTTGATGGATTTCCAACACTGGCAACACGATGGTAATAAGTTTTTGGTATAATGTAATTTTAACAAACCAATTGCATTAACATGCCTACTAATAACATTGGTACTATACTAATGACGTTAAATATTTTTTGAAATTAGGATTCTAGTGACGATGAGCGACCCACCTACAATATTTTGGTGCACCCCACTACAATGTCAATTTGATAGAAGGCTACATTAAGAGCAAGACTCGGAGAGGAAGCATACAAAGAATGGTTAAATGAACCACCTAATCAATTCCCACTACGTCTGAATTCATCAATTATGAATGACTAAAACAATAGTAGTTCTTTATCACAAGTTGGAAATGGAGGCAATCAAATAGAGGTTGGTATGGATAATTACTTATGGGATACGACATCCATGGTGGTAATGTTGTTAGATGCATTCTAAAACATTGAGCAAAGGGATGATGCTCATATTCCTAATATCTTATTTGAAAGCCTGAAATATGCTTCCACCACCCCTCCTTTGGGACCTGGCCGCAAGTCAAATTCTACTTAGTTTTGGACAACGATGTTGTTGTACAACTTGAAAGCAAAGTTTGGCATGTTTAATGCACGTTTCTCGACAATATTGAGGTAATTCACCTACATGATCAATCAAGTCCCTTATATTTTGAGAAATATTGTCACACAATCAACATTAAAAATGGTCAATTTTACGAACGTTAAATATTGACATTGTATAAATATATTCCCCACCAACTGAAGGTTGTTCAAAGATAGGGTTCCTACGAGTGATAATTTCTTATCGGGTAGTTGCAAAGAGGCAAAGTAGTTGTTGAAAATGTTGGGTGTTGAGTACATATCATATCATGCATATTTGAATGATTGTATTATATATAGAGGAGAATATGAAAACAAAGAGATATGTATGAAATGTGGGCATGATAGGTACATAATTAAAATAAAAAAGGGGTAAATCACATGGTCCTCCTTATAAGATATTGAGGCACATGCCTATAAACCCAAGTATTCAAAGGCTCTTTCATTGTGAAGAACTAGCTATGTTGCAGGGGTGGCATGCCTCACACATAAGTGATTTACGATTTATGTGAATCCAACAGATTCAATAGCCATCAAGCATATAGAAGATACATGGCCTAAAAAATTCAAGGATGAAGTATGAAGTCTATGAATCAGCATAGCCATGGATGGTGTCAACCCATATTCCCTCCAAAACACCAACTATTATATTTTTCCTATAGTAGTGATCAATAACAATATCCCCCCATGGTTGTCCATGAAGATTGAACATCTTATGTTGGCTCTTATAGTCCCTAGTAGAAGACAAGTGAAGAATAAGGATTTATACTTACAACCATTGGTAGATGAATTGAAGGCATTATGGGAAGCGATACATGTGTACAACGCATCAAGACCCATCACAACAGAGAGGAGTGTTACATTGTATGGCATATTTGCTTGCATCATACATGATTATCCAGGCTTAGGAGTTTTCTCTAGTAAATTACATTTTTATTGATTTGTTTATATGATGTAACACTATTGCTTCACATATTCATTTAGTTCGTTGCAATTGTTCTAATCTTCATGGTCGCTAACGTGTTGGCCTGTATATAATAATTTCGTAGGTCTTGTAACAAAAGGGTATCATGGATGTAAATGTCGTGGGCCTTCTCTAAAGGCTAGGTGGTCCAACCACCTATGAAATCCAATGTATGACTACTCCAGTGTATTCCTCCCATAAGAACACCCTTATAGAAGAGAAACATCCACTTTTGATGGTAAATCAAAGAAAACCCAAAGGCTTGCAATAATGATAGCATTTGAATGTCTTAGAGAATATGTGAGAGAGAAGGAGGAGTTTGCATAAGTGTTAGATTCAAATGGGGAGCCTATGTTCGATGATCCAAAATTATTTAACACCTATTTTGAGAAATTTCCCATTGGGATGAAAAGGAAATATGTCTTTTATGATCTCCCATATTGGGAGGATCTTAAGTTTTCCCACTTACTAGATCCCATTCATATATTGAAAAATGTTTCATCTTCTTTATGGAGGCACATATCATCGAAAGAAAATGACACATTGGCAGTTAGGAGAGATCTTATTTCTTCAAAAACTAAAAAGAAACATTGGCCAAGACAAGAAACTAGAGGAGATATTGGTCCCTCTTGGTCTTTCAAAAAAGGTGATGTTCCATGGATTTTAAAGAAATATGATATTTTTTGGCAAAGGAAGTTACAATGAGTGTGACGGTTCCTTCTTTATATGGGTATTCACTACAGTGTTTCTTCACTTTGGAAGATCATTTGTTGGGGTTGAAATTGCATGACCATTTGAACCTTCTAATAGTACGTATGTCAAAAAAATGATTTTTTTTTTATGAAATGGGATATTGTATAATTATTTTTTGTATTATGCACTATTTACTGTGCAATGTCATTATATTATGCTCGTACGTGGATGTGTGAATGATTACTTCCCCCAAGACCTACGATGTTCCATATCTAAATTATCTGCATGTGTACGTTGGATCGCATAAAAGTAGATTCATATGGCTAGAATTCTACAGTTTCATCAAGAGATAGATGAGATTGTTTATATGTTTGAGAAGAAACTATTGACAAGTTTCATGGACTTGCAGGTTCATATTCTAATTCACCTAGTAGGTGAGTATGAATTATTTTTGGTTGTTTCTTATCGTTGGATGTTCTTCTCAGAGAGGTACATGAAGAAATTTAAAGGTTTTGCTCGACAAAGGGAAAAATCCAAGGGGTCTATGGCAGGGGGTATATATCGTATGGGTCATTCTATTATGCTAGTGAGTACATTAAGAAGATTGAAAACACATCAGGTTCAGTGATTTGGGATGATGAAAGGGATGAAAAAAAAAGAGAAGAGGAGCTTCTTGAAACAAATGGAAAGAGGTGCATGATAAAGAGTAAGTGGCTTATCATTTTTTAAATTTCTACACATTAACTATTCACATTGAACTTCATATTCATGCATATTTTGATCTCATATGTACTATATATGTTAGTTTGATTTCATCAGTGAATTCAAAAATTGAAACCATCATCAAATTCATTATTTACAATATGAAGCAACACAACCGTGGGTCACATTGTACAAGTAGAAGAGGAGGAAATGGGAAAGTGACAGGAAATAATTCAAATGGTTGAATGGTAGATGGCTAAAGTGTGCCTTATCCTGATCATTTAAAAGAAAATATGCCAATGACATGCCCTAATAGTTGGGTTGTTTATCAAGTCAAAGAGAAAAACTGTGCATCTAGTCATTACCAGTGTGCTGAAGCGAATGCACTAAATATAGGGATTGGGTGCAGCAACTCGGTAATTATAATCTCTTTCTGTACATTTTTAACTTCATACTACACCTTTGAATTGTAACATCTATATATATTTTATATTTTTAATCATGTTTTGGTTATTAGACACATGACACTATGATTTTTTCACATTTTTATAGGTGTATTTGTTCCCATCCATGTGTGCATATGGACACCATGTTCGCACAAAGGATGTTGATGATGGATGCATGACACAAGATTTTCAAATGGAAGTCAAGTTCAACCAATCTAGTCATGTTAGCCACCACGGTCAAAACCTAATGCAGGGGACGTTAGGTTATGTTGGAAAGATACAAGAGATAATTTCAATGGACTTCTCTTCGTTCCAATGTGTTATTTTTAGGTGCGATAATGCGATAATGCAATCTGCGATATTGCATCAAAAATCACAAAATCGACATTATCATTGATAAAAAGCTTGCCACCCTAATAAGTTTCTTTCCTGACTTATGATGTAAAACATTAATGAGCAATAAAGCTAGGGATAAGGAACCATTAGTGGGCATTTAGTACGGGTTAATGGCATTTACTTTTGAAAAGTTGTTCGACGTGATACGATATCTTCTCACTTGCGTTTAATAAAAGATCCTTTCTTGTCACCTTTTCAAAAACATCTGTATCATTCATTCTTATGTTCATTTTTACTTGTGTCTATCTGATAGATTTTGCTTCACTCCATTTTCAGGAACAATCCATAGAAAGAGTTATTGGGAGCAATGTCAAAGAGGGGAAAGGCAAGTCGCATTTGAAAAATCAGAAATGATCCCTCTGTTCTTTGACACTAGATGCAGCAAAGATGGAGGAACCTCAACATGGGAGGCCATGTATGATTTATTAGAAGAAGAGAAATCAAGACCTCTTGTAACAAAGGCCATAGTTGATGGTCATATTTCCTATGATGCCTCCTTCTTTGGGACAGCATGCTCATTTTTTCACCGCATAGCCGCGAGGTCAAAGATAATTCCATATAAAGATATGGTTAAGTGGATAATCAATTAGGTGGATGTTTTGGACATAGCATTCAAGAATAGCAGGCAGGAGGTTATGGGATCCTTTTCACCCACCCTCATAGTTTAGTACACAATCACCCAGTCCCCTTTATCTTCCAGAACTACGCAGTTGGTCGAACAAGTGCCCAACCCATCAACCTAGCTCACTGAGCTCCCAAACTATTCAATATTATTCCTCAACCCATCCTCAACTACGCATTGCATAGTCTTAGAGCCCAAGCTCCACCCCTGGCTGCCTGAGCTGCAAAAATGCACAGTCACTCAGACTTTCCCTCAGCCCACCACTAGTTCTGTCTTAGTGAGTGGATCATCATACAACATCTTAGATAGGGATTTATCAAGCTAATTTCATCTTGTCATGAGTTGATTACAGGCATAGCAACTATACCATGCTATGGTAATATGATAAATAAGGAGATTGAGAATGAAGGCATGTTAGATGACACCTAAGGAGTTGAGGACAAAGGATGATCATCAGGCAAGAAGACGAAGGAACACTATAATATGATGAGGACTACATGAAGACTCCATCTGATTTACAACCCTTTCGAGGATAGATATGATAAAAAAACGTATATCTCATGAAGATGAAGTAAGAAGGACAATTTATCATTGCCACATCATTATGTCTTCAATGTCATGTATTTTCGTAAACATTTAAACTCATTTCATGTATTTTCTTTAAGTGTTTTGGTCCTATTTTCAACGTAGGAAAAGTGTCATATTTTCACATACTGGTTGTCACATAGCATGTAAAAGCATATTCTGATGGTTTCAAGGTTGTACCTTTGTGTATAATATTTTTCCTAACCATGTTAACATCGGTTGCACTCATTCACAAAGTTTTGAGCAATGTCGCACAAGTGTCATCACGGTCGTCGTAAAGTGTATCTTAAGTGTCACACTTGTCATAACTAATCATAAAGTGGTCACACTATGGGAAATGTGTTTTTCATGTGTCATGGGTGATCTCTATTATTGTGTCATCGAGTATTATAAGTGTGCTATCACAGTTGAAGTCTTATCACTATACACATCAGTCTCACTGATCTCACTCAACCATTTCTGAAGAGGCTTCCCAACCAAGAAACTTGGCTCCACCCAGCCTACTTGGACTACACAACATATTTCCAGACCTCAAGATGTGAACTTCCCCCTTGGCATTGCGCAATGTGCAATTCCTTCCTCCTAGTATTATTTCACTGCGCAGTTTTTGTGCCCAAGGCCCAGCCTTGATGTTTAGGATTGCACAATCATTCCTTTGATCCTAGTCTTAGTTATGCATTGCGCAAGCACAAACCTAAAGCTCTTTCCCTAAGACTATAAACAATGTCCCCTCAGCCTGCCTCACTACCACCCAGGACTATGCAATTTTTTCCCTCAGTCTGGACGAAACTGCACATTGTGCAGTCTCAGTGATCAAGCCTCACCCCTTGCTGCTTGAGCTACACAACTGCATAGTCACTGAGCCCACTCTCTTGGCTTGTCACCTGGTACCAGCTCAGTTAATGGGTCCAAATGCACTATCTTAGACTAGGGGATTTCAGATTCATATCGTCTCACCATGAGTGAATTGCATATGCAGGTACTCTCTCACACCATGACATGATGATGAAGAAGGAGATGCAAAACCGAAGCATGTTGAAATACATCCTTGCAGTTTGACATGCAAGTTGATCAATCCAGGCAAAGCAAAGGGACACCAATTTGTGACCACAACCCAAGACTTGAGGTCATTGAAGACTCCTTATCACCAAGCCATGAGGAGGTGAAAGACAAAAGCATTCTCAAGCATATATTACAGACACACCAGAAGCAATGGCTTGACACTGCCACATCATCAAGAAATCCATGTTAATAGTGTCATTTCATGTCATGTCATGAGTTTTCATATGCCAACCATCATTGTGGATCATGTATATTCAAAATGTATTGTAAAGTGGAAGTCCAAGGCACACACATGGAATATGAAGAGTCATGTATGTTGCATTAGGGGAACTTTGAGGTCTAAAATTGGCCTCCTAAGGAAATTATAAAATAATAGTGGAAATAATAAAATAAGATTAGATTACATCATCAAAGTTTAGAGGGAAAAAATAAAAAACTCATTTTTCAACTCATTTTTTCAACTTATCTCCTTATGGGTTTACTCAAATTTCGAGCGGAAACACTCGTTGGATGCAAAATTTGATTCCTCATCTAAGGAATACCCAATTTGCATACTTTTAAAGGACCTTACTACATGAAAACTGAGAAATGCATGAAAAATGTGATTGCAATCATGTTTTTTCATGTATTTCTCATTTTTCACATAGCAAGGTCCATAGAAAGTATGCAACATGGGTACTCCTTGGATGAGGAATTAAATTTTGCATCTAATGAGAACTCCCTCTTGAAATTTGAGTAAAACATTTGGGAGATAAGCTGAAAATATGAGTTGAAAAAGTAGTTTTATTATTTTTAATCTTTTTTCTCCAAAAATGGTGAATCGTCCCCTATGGTTGACATCATCATCTTGAATACTATTGGTTCTTATAAAGTTTATTTTGGTTGTACATTTTTCTTAGGAGGCACATTTTAGACCTCAAAATTCCCCTATGAAAGGTCATAGGAAGTCAAACAGTCATGAGGATAGTCAAAGAGTCACAAGGAGGGTGAAGCATCATCCCTTGGTTATATATACACCCTCATTGCATGAGAAAATGACTTTTCACCTTGGCTCCTCCCACAAAGAATTAGAGAGATAAGCTAGTTCTTTTGGGGAGCAAGGAGTGGCTCCAACACTCCACTATTGGAGCTAGTGATGTACATTGTATACATGTGCCTTGAAATTTTTACTTAATATCAATATTATTCAAGGCTAGCACGTTCTTCATGAATGGATTATGAATGTTTGTAAGGCTATTCTGCAGATGTTTGTATTTCAGGTTTTCTTTCACATGTGCAAAGATAGTTGAAATATTTAGATTATATTAGTATTTATCTTGTTTATAATGTGTTTTAATGGTTATTAATGTTTTCCCATCCTTTTGGACTACTCTACGGGATATTAGACAAACCTATCTCACTAATTAGTTGTAATTATTGTTGCATCCGTTGTGGACTGTTCCGCTAGATGTTAGACAGATCCTTCTTGTTTGTGTGTGTCTCTTCTGAGGTGGTACTATTACCTCTCTCCTAGAGACTAACCTTTTAATTCCCCTTGTACTAGAAGGACTTAGACAGATCTACAATTGAACACTCACCAAGAATGTCTTCTTACTTTTTTAAGGCACCACGCATTCTTCTCTCTTGCTGACAGTTAGAGCCAAGGATAATCTATAAGAATACATGGTAATCGGGTCGATATTCTGAATGGGGCTCCTACTCCAAATGGTGTGAGGTTTAATTGGGACTTCACATTGGGGAGACCCCTTAGTTGATGGATTTCTACCACTGGCAACATGATGGTAATAATTTTCTGGTATAATGTAATTTCAACAAACCAATTGCATTGACATGCTTACTAATAACATTGATACTATACTAATGATGTTCAATATTTTTTGAAATTAGGATTCTAGTGATGATGAGCAACCCACCTACAATATTTTGGTGCACCCCACTACAATGTCAATTTGAGAGAAGGCTACATTAAGATCAATACTTGAAGAGGAAGCATACAAAGAATGGTTAAATGAACCACCTAATCAATTCCCATTACGTCTGAATTCATCAATTATGAATGACTACAACAATAGTAGTTCTTCGTCACAAGTTGAAAATGGAGGAAATCAAATAGAGGTTGGTATGGATAATTACTTATGGGATATGACATCCATGGTTGTAATGTTGATGGATGCATTCTAGAACAATGAGCAAAGGCATGATGCTCATATCCCTAATACCTTATTTGAAAGCCTAAAATATGCTTCCACCAACCCTCCTTTTGGACCTAGCCGCAAGTCAAATTCTACTTAGTTTTGGACAACGATGTTGCTGTAAAACTTGAAAGCAAAGCTTGGCATGTCTAATGCATGTTTCTCGACAATATTGAGGTAATTCACCTACATGATCAATCAAGTCCCTTGTATTTTGAGAAATATTGTCACACAATCAACATTAAAAATGGTTGATTTTACGAACGTTAAATTTTGACATTGTATAATTATATTCCCCACCAATTGTAGGTTGTTCAAAGATAGGGTTCCTATGAGTGATAATTTCTTATCGAGTAGTTGCAAAGAGGAAAAGTAGTTATTGAAAATGTTGGGTGTTGAGTACATATCATATCATGCATATTTGAATGATTGTATTATATATAGAGGAGAATATGAAAACAAAGAGATATGTATGAAATGTGGGCATGACAGGTACATAATTAAAATAAAAAGGGGTAAATCACATGGTCCTCCTCATAAGATATTGAGGCACATGCCTATAAACCCAAGTATTCAAAGGCTCTTTCGTTGCGAAGAACTAGCTATGTTGCAGGGGTGGCATGCCTCACACATAAGTGAGTCAGGATTTATGTGAATCCAACAGATTCAATATCCATGAAGCATATAGAAGATACATGGCCTAAAAAATTCAAGGATGAAGTATGAAGTCTATGAATTAGCATAGCCATGGATGGTGTAAACCCATATTCCCTCCAAAACTCCAACTATTATATTTTTCCTGTAGTAGTGATCAATAACAATATCCCCCCATGGTTGTCCACAAAGATTGAACATCTTATGTTAGCTGTCATAGTCCCTAGTAGAAGACAAGTGAAGAATAAGGATTTATACTTACAACCATTGGTAGATGAGTTGAAGGAATTATGGGAAGCAATACATGTGTGCAATGCATCAAGACCCATCACAACAGAGAGGAGTGTTACATTGTATGGCATATTTGCTTGCATCATACATGATTATCTAGGCTTAGGAGTTTTCTCTAGTAAATTACATTTTTATTGATTTGTTTATATGATGTAACACTATTGTTTCACATATTAATTTAATTCCCTACAATTGTTCTAATCTTCATGGTCGCTAACGTGTTAGCCTGTATACAATAATTTTTTAGGTCTTGTAACAAAAGGGTATCATGGATGTAAATGTCATGGGCCTTCTCTAAAGGCTAGGTGGTCCGACCACCTATGAAATCCAATGTATGACTACTCCAATGTATTCCTCCCACAAGAAAACCCTTACAGAAGACAAACACCCAATTTCGATGGTAAATCAAAGAGAACCCAAAGGCTTGCAATAATGACAACATTTGAATGCCTTAGAGAATATGTGAGAGAGAAGGAGGAGTTTGCATAAATGTTAGATTCAAATGGGAGCCTATGTTCGATGATCCAAAATTATTTAACACCTATTTTGAGAAATTTCCCATTGGTATGGAAAGGAAATATGTCTTTTATAAGCTCCCATATTGGGAGCATCTTAAGTTTTCCCACTTACTAGATCCCATGCATATATTGAAAAATGTTTCATCTTCTTTATGGAGGCGCATATCATCAAGAGAAAATGACACATTAGCAGTTAGGAGAGATCTTATTTCTTCAAAAACTAAAAAGAAACATTGGCCAAGACAAGAAACTAGAGGAGATATTGGTCCCTCTTGGTCTTTCAAAAAAGGTGATGTTCCATGGATTTTAAAGAAATATGATATCTTTTGGCAAAGGAAGTTACAATGAGTGTGACAGTTCCTTCTTCATATGGGTATTCACTACAGTGTTTCTTCACTTTGGAAGATCATTTGCCGGGTTGAAATTGCATGACCATTTGAACCTTCTAATAGTAAGTATGTCAAATTTATTTATTTATTTATTTATTTATTTTTATTTATTTTATTTATTTATTTATTTATTTATTTATTTATTATTATTATTATTATTTTTTTTTTTTTTTTAATGCAATGGGATATTGTATAATTAGTTTTTGAATTATGCGTTATTTACTGTGCAGTGTCATTATACTATACTCATACTTGGATGTATGAATGATGACTTCCCCCAAGACCTATGATGTGCCATATCTAAATTATCTGCATGTGTACGTTGGATCACATAAAAGTAGATTCATATGGCTAGAATTCCACAGTTTCATCAAGAGATAGATGAGATTGTTTATATGTTTGAGAAGGAACTGTTGACAAGTTTCATGGACTTGCAGGTTCATATTCTAATTCACCTAGTAGGTGAGTGTGAATTATTTTTGGTTGTTTCTTATCATTGGATGTTCTTCTTAGAGAGGTACATGAAGAAATTTAAAGGTTTTGCTCGACAAAGGGAAAAATCCGAGGGGTCTATGGTAGGGGGTATATATCGTATGAGTCATTCTATTATGAGGCTATGTTGGAAAGATACAAGAGATAATTTCAGTGGAATTCTCTTCGTATGAGTCCTTCTCAAATAGGAAAATGAGAAGAACATAACCAAAATGAGAAAATAGTGAATTTAGAAAAAACATTGAAGATTTATTCTCAATTTAGATACGTATTGGTTTATTAATCAATTTACATGTGTTTTCTTATTTTTTAGATCAAAATCAATATAAATCATGTATTGATAACTCTATGGGGACTTTATCAATGAAAAAAATGTGTATTAATATGTAATATTAGATTCTTGACATGATAGGTAATGTCATGTTTACTATATTTAAATTACAATTATTGCAACATTATGTAAACTAAAAGGAGGTCTTATACATGTATAAAATGTTAATTGCATATTTTTATGGACCTGTTGTGCTATTCAACAACTCTGCCCCACCACACCCCCCCACCACATTTGTTAACATAATAGCTAATATTCTATTAATAAATGGGGACCCTTAAAAATTCCTTCCAAAAAAATAAATTTAACATTTAGGCATTTTCTTGTTATTTTTAGGAATAAAGCAAGATATCAAGATGAAACCATTTTAAAAACTAGCAAATTCTTGTCTTTTCGCATATCTCATGATCAAGCGTGTCAAATGTCCTGTTAATGACCAAAACTCATGAAAAAGAAATCAAAAGGGATTATCACGCTTAACCTTGAAACTATTAGACTTTTCATTTGAACTAAGTCCTAAAACGTTTCTTATTAAAGTAAGGCCCGCATTGCATATCGCCACTTGAAAAGAGCGCACCTTCATAAAGTATCTTTAACCATGAGATATTCAATATTGTGATGACATATTCACCCTTATCGCATTGCATTTGAAACCCTTAAAAAAGATCTAGAAACTTATCAACCATGCAATATTGTGAAATGCGATGGAACCCCGTATCCAATTGCCAACTATGTTATAAAAACACTGAAGCCCGATGCGCAATGCAAAAAAATTCTTTACAAAGAAAACCCTATCAAATAAGCTATGCTTTGAAAACTAATAAAGAATGCCCCACATACCGCATTTCGTAGAAACCAAAGGAATGGGAAAGAAAGCGCACACATGAAATGTGATAATGCGATCTGCAAAATTGCATTGAAAATCACAAAATCGGCATTATCATAGATAAAAAGCTCGCCATTCTAATAAGTTTCTTTCACGACTTACGATGTAACACATTAATGAGCAATAAAGCTAGGGATAAGGAACCATTAGTGGGCATTTAGTACAAGTTAATAGCATTTACTTTTGAAAAGTTTTTCGACGTGATACGATATCTTCTCACTTGCATTTAATAAAATATCCTTTCTTGTCACCTTTTCAAAGTCATCTATATCATTCATTCCTATGTTCATTTTTACTTGTGTCTATCTGATATCTTTTTCTTTGCTCTATTTTCAGGAACAATCCGTAGCAAGAGTTGTTGGGAGCAATGGCAAAGAGGGGAAAGGTAGTTGCCTCTGAAAAATCAGAAATGATCCCTTTGTTCTTTGACACTAGATGCAACAAAGATGGAGGAACCTCAACATGGGAGGCCATGTATGATTTATTAGAAGAAGAGAAACCAAGACCTTTCATAACAAAGGCCATAGCCGATGGTCATATTTCCTATGATGCCTCATTCTTCAAGATAGCATGCTCATTTCTGCACCGCATAGCCACGAGGCCAAAGATAATTCCATATAAAGATATGGTTAAGTGTATAATCAATCAGATGGATGTCTTGGATAGAGAATTCAAGAGTAGCAGGCAGGAGGTTATGGGATCCTTTTCACCGAACAGTCTGCGGCTTATGTACAATCTACTAGAGCCTCATAATCTCTACAATAAATAGTTCCTCGAGAAATTTCTTAAGGATAGAAGACCCAACAGATTTCACATGAACCTGGACTGAAAACGAAGGCAAGATCAATAAGGATAAGACTTGTATGTATTCTACAACCTATATCTCTCCCCCTCATAGTTTAGGAGCAGCCATGCTATGTAGAATGTTCGAAAATCCCGATAGTACTAAATTTTCCCCATAATGGATGCCATTGATAGATGTAGCCATAAATGCAACAATAATGAATTGGTCGCGAATTTTGTCTGATAATTTGGTGAAAGCCATAATGGATTATAGGAGAAAGAGGAGTATCTCTTTTAGGGTTTACTCTCCATTTTTCATGAGTGCCTATATAATGGACGCTATCTTTTTTGGTTCCAAATTTCCTATCATGGGATGGAAGTGGACTATCCAAGACCCACTTCCAATCCATATATATCATAAGAGTATGTGGGAATCTTAGTTTCGCCCCCATTTTTACAAAATTTGTCAAGGATTTATGCTGCCTATTCATAAACAAGTCTACAATAGGAATGCCCCTAGCTTTTCTAGAGAATCTGAAGTAGATATCCTACCTATAGCCAGATGGTTTGGGGAGGAGACATTTACATATATCAAAGTCTTCGGGAGAATTGCTTCACCACATGTCCTCCCATACTATGTCCAGGATAAGTTAATGGCCAGGGAGATAGCCTACCAAACAGTAAGGGAAGGTGGGCTGAGCAAAGGATTGAAGGAATAGAAAAAGGCCATTTGGCCTACATTTCCGTTGCAATATGGTGCGTTTGCACTACATGATTTTGGACATGGATGCAAGGAAGCAGAGATTATGAAATCTCTGAAATTGAATACATTCCCAGGAAGACAGTGTTGGACACAAATTGTCATTGATGTCAATATGGCAATATTCGAGGAGCAAATGGAGCCAAGAGGAGCAGACCAAGCCAGAGGAGCCACATTGGAGCAAGAGGAGCAAACGGAGGAGCCATATATATATAATATATATATATGCCAAAGATGAGGAGCTATCGGAGACCAAAACTCACGTATATATGTCATTACACTATCGCAGGCGGAAACCGGACTTGAAAATATATGCATGGGAGATTTGGGATCCTATCGGGTCTGGCACATCGCATCGGCACTACGGAAGCGGGTGTTACAGTGTGTTAAGCGGCCCCTTTGCGATCACCGATAGCAATTATAGCATCGGGAAATCGGAGCGGAGGTAATACAGTGTAAGGCCCTGACCATATGCGACTTGCGATCGCCAATAGCGATATCGCATCGGACCTCTGCCAAGGGAAAACCCCGATTGCGATGAACGGTTGTGGGTCCAATGAGAATATCAACTGTTGTTTAATACCATATCGCGTCGGCAGGAGGATCGGCCCATCGGCCATCAACGATGTCATGAGGTCACTATATAAAGAACTTCGGGAAGCCGGGATTGCCGATTGCGATAATGTTGTGGAGGAGCGGACCCGATGTCATTTAAATGCGGGTGTAATATTTCTTGAAGTCCGCCCCTTCAGTGTTTTCGACTGTTTCGCACATATTTCCTGTGTAATCAAGTTTTTTGTGTTGCATGGGGTTTTGGGCCGAAAGGCCTATGATAATTGTTATGATGAATTAGAAGGTTGAGCATCAGTTACATGGGGTGTATCAGGGTGATGGAGATTACGATTGGAACATAACATGTCTGCTAAACGAAACAGTCTCGGTGGATGCCTGTTATCATTGAAAAAACGGGCCTGTGTTACAGTTTTAACACACAGTGACTGTAAAGCTAAGAAGTTGCATGGAAAGCCATCACAGAGGAAGCCACGGCGACCAAGGAGGGAAGCTGAAAGATAAAGCGAGTCAGAGGAAACGAAAATGACTGAGGAGGAAGCCAAAGAGGTAGTGGAAAGCGGAAACGAAGAGTCAGAGGCATCTGAAATACATATAAAACAGTAAAAACAGAGAATTGTTGGTGCTGTTATTGTGATGAATAACTTGAGCGGGAGATAGTGGAAGCAACAGAGGAAAAAGAGGTAGCAGAAGCAGCGGAGGTTGTAGAGGTAGTAGAAGCAGTAGAGGTAGGAGAGTAGGAGTGAGAGAACCTCAGCTAAACAGAGTGCAACAGCATACCTGTGTATACCAAAGTTGGGTTGGAGCCCAAGAGGTTGGAGCCTCAGAACTGAACAAGACTAAAGTCATTAGGGGTAGGTGCTCCTAAGTACAGAACCACTAATAAATAGAGTTGGTGCTCTGGAGGTTGGAGCCTCATTGAAGTCCAAGTTGGAGCTTGGCAACTATTCACAGTCAGATATATATGTATATTGTATTTATTTCATTGCACTGTCTTGAGTTTTAATAAAATCATTTATTCCAGCTGTTGATTTCTGTGTTCTATGTATACATATACATATCTATATATGCTTTTGGAAATCACTAGAACAATTAAAAAAATAATAAGAAATACTGATTCACCCCACCTCTCAGTATTTCCAACAATTGGTATCAGATCAGGCTTCTTCTTACTAGCCTAATAGCTTGAAGAACGATCCGCAACCATGATGAGAAATCACGAAGCATCAGGAAGACCTCCTTTGTTCGATGGCACTAACTTTGGTTTCTAGAAGAAAAGAATGACCTACTACTTAATGTCCCTTGGACCTGAAGTCTAGCATTTTGTTCAAAATGAATAACAAACGACTTCCACTCTTCCAACAGACCAAGATGACAGGAAAGCCTACATCGCAAATGCAAAGGCCATGAACTCCATCACTAGTGGAATCACTGATTCCGAGTTTACAAAAATCATGCACTGTACCTCTACCAAAGAAATGTGGGAGAAGCTAGTTGGCTTGTACAATGGAGACTCAAAAGTCGAAAAGGTAAAGCTTCAAACTCATAGAAGACAATTTGAAAGTTTTAGGATGGAAGATGAAGAAGATATTGTAGCATACCTCCTTCGAGTAGCTGAAGTGGTAAATTCCCTGAAAGGATTGGACGAAAAAGTGGAAGAAAGTACCATCGTTCAAAAGGTATTAAGGTCTCTTCCAGACAGATTTGACTCCAAAATAAGCACTATAGAAGAAGAAAAGGATCTAGATACCCTCAAAATGGATGAACTCCATGGAATTCTCACTACCTATGAAATGAGGAAAGGTGGCCCAAGCTCCAAATATGCAGCATTCAAGGCCTTAAAGTCAAAGAAAGGGAAATAAAGGAATGACTGTAGTGATGAGTTAGATGTGGAATCCATATTGGCTCAATTTGTACGAAAGCTGAAGAGAGGATCTAAGCTTAAAGGCAAGTATCCTCTTATCTGTTTTAAATGTGGTAAAATAGGTCATTATGTAGCAATATGTCCTCATAAACATGACAGTGATGATGAAGGAAATTATAAAAGAATGGCACACAAAAGGAAAGGGCTCAATAAGAAAAACTTCCTCTCCAAGCAAGATGAGTCTGATGAGGATGAGTTTATGGTCATCATAAAGAAATCAGATGAGGAAAGTGATCATGATGAAAGCCAAGAAACATTATTCATGGCACTCACAGATGATGATGACTTAGGGCTGGAAGGAAATGTAGATGAACTGTTAATAAGCGCCATTGAAGAAAATGAGAAACTACGGAACAAAGTCATTTCTCTCAAAGTGGAAAACGAGGAAATAAGAAGGAGAGAAGATCTCTTGGAAGCAAATCTTAAAGAAAAAGAAGAGACTTGTGAAGAACGTGAGGCTGAAATAGTGTCTCTGAGAAAGGAGTTGGAGCAAATTAAAAAGGGCTGTAAAAGCTCTCAAATACTTGAGACTATTCTGAAAAATCAAAAACCTCAACATGACAAGTCTGGAATAGGTTTCAAAGGAGAATCCTCAAGCACTAAGAATAGTGCGAAAAGCTATGCCGATGCACTTTCCTGCAATCCAAAAGATGAAAAAGTATGTTATCAAAAGTGCATCCCAGATCCCAAGAATGAAGAGAGAATTACTCCAAAGAAGAGTGTGGAGTCGAATCATGGACACTACAACAAATACAAACCTGTACTCCACCAAGGGCCCATCGCAAATCCAAAGAACGAGGGAGGAGTAATTCCCAAGAAGGAAATCGACTCAAACCGTGGTTGCTTTAACAAGCACAATACCATCTTTCTTGGACACTACTTTCACTGTAAAAACTTCGGTCATCAAGCCAGACATTGTATGGCTCGCAGAAGTGAAAATACAAAGCCAAAGGATCGAATAATCAACTCATATGCCCCCAAAAGGTGGGGCCAAATCAAAACCTTCAATTCATTTGATCCCTTGACCAAATTTGATTTGATTTGATCTTTTTGCTACAATAATGGACACTATGAACAAGAATACCCACTCAAAGGAAGAAAGACGAGTAGCAAGAACTCCAGCATGGACAAGTGCAGCCTGGCTTTATATGCTCAAAATAATGGAAACTAGTGGTTTGTAGATAGTGGGTGCTCCAGACACATGACAGGAGACAGAAGGAAGTTTGTCTCACTGAGAAAAAAGGAAGGGAATGTGTCCTTTGGAAGCGGATCTGGCAGAATTGCAGGAAAAGGAACAGTTACTTTGATCAATGGAAAAGGAAAAGCTCAAGATGCTCTACTGGTTGACGGACTCAAACACAACCTCCTAAGTGTTAGCCAAATCTGTGATCAAGGACATAAGGTTGTTTTTAGCACCAAAGACTGTGAAATAAGGAACTCTGTCTCAGGGAAACTTGTGGAAAAATGGGTAAGAACACCAGACAACATTTACATTCTGAACAAGATTCAACAAAATAAATTCTACTTGAGTCAGACATATGAGAGTTGGCTGTGGCACAAGCGACTTGGACATACAAGCTTTGAAAATCTGATCAATATCAGCAATATTAAAGCTATACGAGATATCCCAAGGCTGTCCAAACCAAATCAAGCAGTATGTGGTCCATGTGAACATGGAAAGCAGACCAGAATCAACCACAAAACAAAGGAGCTCTCTACATCGAAGCCCTTGGAGATCATCCATGCTGATGTGTGCAGGCCAACTAGAAATCAAGCACTCCAAGGAGAATGGTACTTTGTGTTATTTGTTGATGATTATACTAGAATGATGTGGATATATTTCATAAAGTATAAATCTAAAACTTATGAGTGTTTTAAGAGTCTAAAATCCCTTGTAGAAAATGAAAAAGATTCAAAAATTAAGTGCCTCAGAACAGACAGAGGAGGAGAATTCACATCAAACGAGTTTAGTGAGTTCTATAATATTCATGGAATTAAAAGGGAATTCTCGGCTGCCAGAACACCTCAAAAAAATGGGGTAGTTGAAAGACAAAACTGAACAGTCCAAGAAATGGCAAGAACTATAATATTAGCAGCAGACTTACAGCCTAGATTCTGGAGAGAAGCAGTAGGGACAACTGTCTATACACTAAATCAAACTCAATTAAGACCAAATTGTGATAAAACTCCTTATTAGCTATGGAAAGGAAGACCTGCTTTGGTGAAGTACTTCAAGATATTTGGAAGCAAGTGCTTCATAAAAATAAATTATGGCTCACCTGGAAAGTTTGATTCTCGGGTTGATGAAGGGATATTTCTTGGATACTCTACACGGAGCAAGGCTTACAAGTGCTACAATTATCGACTGAAGAAAATAGTACAAAGCATTGATGTAAAGGTTGATGAAGATCTTCCAGAAAGGGAAATTGAATAACATGAAGATGACTTTCTCATTGAAGAAGAAGAACCTAAAGAAGAAGAAATAGATGAGGAAGAAGAAGAAGGAGAAGAGGAAAGAGAACCACCTAATACCCCTTCAAAGATGAAGTATGTCCAAAGACATCATCCAGAAGAGCAGATCATTGGAGATAGAGATGAAGGTGTGCAGACCCAAAGAAGGATGACAATCACATCCAAGAGAAAATTCATTGCCCTCCTATCTATGCAAGAACCAGAAAAATTTGCAGAAGCAAGTAAGGATCCTCATTGGGTAAAATCCATGGAAGAAGAAATGTCCCAAATTGAGAAAAACAAGACATGGGAGCTGGTACTTTGTCCAAAGGAAAAAAACATAATAGGAACCAAATGGGTGTTCAAAAATAAAAAGAATGAGGAAGGACAGGTTATCAGAAACAAGGCAAGACTTGTCTGCAAAGGCTATTCACAAATTGAAGGAGTTGACTTTGAAGAGACATTTGCACCAGTGGCCGATATGGAAGCTATCAGGATGTTCTTGGCATTTGCTTGCTCAAAAGGATTCAAAATCTATCAAATGGACGTGAAATCAGCATTTCTAAATGGGGAACTCAAGGAGGAAGTCTACATGGAGCAGCCAGAAGGTTTTGATCTAATAGCAGGAAAGGACTTAGTCTATAAGTTGAAAAAGGCTTTATATGGGTTGAAACAAGCTCCTAGAGCTTGGTATGCAAGACTGGATCACTATCTACAACAACAAGGCTTCAAAAAGGGAGTGGTTGGAAGTAATCTATGCATAAAGACAGAACAAGGTAAGTTACTAGTTGCTCTTGTTTATGTCGATGATCTGATTTTTTTTAGTAAAACCAAATATCTAAAAGACATGCTCAAAAAATATGGAATGGAGGATTGTGCACCCATGAGCACACCTATGACCACAAACTGCAAACTGAGCAAAGATGATGACTCCCCTCTAGTAGATGCAACTCATTACAGGTCAATGATTGGAGCCCTTCTATACTTAACAACTACATGACTAGACATAATGCAAGTAGTAGGAATGGTGGGAAGATTTCAATTTGCTCCCAAACAATCCCATTTTTTAGCTGTAAAAAGAATTCTCAGATATTTGAAGGGAACTTTAGATTTCAGTCTTTGGTATCCAAAGGACTCAACACTGATTGTAATTGCATACACTGATGCTGATTGGGATGGAAGTATAGATGATCGGAAAAGCACTAGTGGAAATGCATTCTTCCTAGGAGACTATTTGGTATCCTGGCTTAGCAAAAAACAATCATCCATATCATTATCCACAGCCGAAGCTGAGTATATTACTGCAGTAGACTATTGTTCTCAGATTCCATGGATGAAGGAAGCCTTAAAAGATCTCGACATATGTATAGGTCAACCAATTATCGTTTATTGTGACAACACAAGTGCTATCAGTCTCAGCAAAAATCCAGTGATGCACTCAAGAACCAAACACATACCAATCAAGTATCATTTCCTCCGTGAGCAAGTAGCTGAACAAAACATCATCCTGGAGTATATCAGTACAAAGGAGTGGATAGCTGATATTTTCACAAAACCTCTTTCTCGAGAAGCATTCGAACATCTGTGTCAAAATATGGGGGTTATTTCTTTATCATCACTCAATTTCATTCATAAAGATGCAGCAGGACAGGGGGAGCAGTTTGACAGGGGGAGTCCGTATGCATTCCTTTGCCATTGATGTCAAAGGGGGAGAGCAGGGGAATATTGCCATCAATAACAAAGGGGGAGATTTTTGGACACAGATTGTCATTGATGTCAATATGGCAATATTCGAGGAGCAAATAGAGCCAAGAAGAGCAGACCAAGTCAGAGGAGCCACATTGGAGCAAGAGGAGCCATATATATATAACACATATATATATATATATATATGCGAAAGATGAGGAGATATCGGAGGCAAAACCCATATATATATATATATATATATATATACATATACATATACATATACATATACATATACATATACATATATAGATATATATATATATATATATATATATATATATATATATATATATATATATATATATATTTGCATGCATTTAAACACTATCGGTAGGCAAGTTATGCATCCCCGACAATACACTATCGGAGGCTGTTGGGTCCCTATAATACTAATGATTACCCCATTACTATTGTAGTTATACCCCTTATTAATATTGTTGTGCCCCTATTGCCCCCATTTTGTTATTACTGTGCCCCATAGAATCCCTCTATTGTTATTTTTGTGGCTTTATATTATTATTGTTAGGTCGGCTGGATTGTATTGTGACTCCTTAGACTCCTATATATAGAAAGGAGGTTTTGTCATTTGAATCATCCAAGAATTGTTCATTTATGTAATGTAAAGGAGGTTGCCCCCTCGAAGAGGCTGAATTCTAAGGCGTTGATCTATCTTTTCTATCTTTTCTTGAGCTGGTTTCATAACATTTGGTATCAGAGCTTTGGATTCTAGGGTTTCGCTGCTCCAAACAGGTCATCGTGGCATTTTCGCTATAACGTTTTTTCTGTGACATTTCAGAAGTCACAAAAAAAACCCATTTGAGAAAATAGCGCGCTGAACCTTGGGTCCGAATTTCAGAGATTTTCGCGCAATATTTGTGGAGATATGATCTGAGGAAGTTGGTCTTTTTGCAGACTCCTGAATTACATTCAAAACAGGTGACCTGGGGAAAATCGTCATAAATTTCTCTCTGGGGATCGGATTGAAATTTCATAAGAAGGTATAAAAAGAGGATGGACTGTAGTTTCTTGTATGCATGTTTCAGATCCAAAGATCGAAACAGTGACTCGTGGCATGTCATACAAGTTCGCTCTACTGAACTAGTCTATAAGCAAGTCACTGTGGGAGATTTCACATAACTCTTCCTTGGAGAATAAAATTTGGGTCAGACTTGTGGCATTGGAAAGAGGACATAGAGGGCTACTACAGATCACAAATTCAGAACTAGATGATAAGAAAGTACAGAGATACATCAGAGGCAATATCGAACTCCTACAAAGTGAAAAAAGGTGTGTAGATTTTCTTAAATTTTTGCTTAAGCTTGGTTTGAAAATTTATTTTGAAGGAATTCAAAGGGCATAGTAGAGCATTATTATCGGTAACTGATTCCCCGAGGAAAGAAAATGCAAACACCTAGTAAGGAACCTGAAAGCTCTAGCATGACTCATGAAGAAGAGGAAGAAATGAAACATGATATATCAAAATTACAAGACCAAGTGCAACAACTATCCCTTGCACAAAAGGGAACAGAATCTAAGATGGATGGTTTAAAGAAAGATGTAGAAGCTAATATGGATGGTTTAAAGAAAGGTGTAGAAGCTAAGATGGACTGTTTAAAGAAAGGCGTAGAAGCTAAGATGATTGACGTGGAAGCTAAGATGGATGATTTGAGGATAGATTTGAAGACAGACATGGACAAATTGAAGATAAATATGAATAAGTTGCTACAAGAAATGGTCCCTAAGGGTGAAAGGGTACTAAAGGAAACTCATGATGAGAACAAAAGAAATGTTAATCATGATTCCATAGACGCTAATGTTGGATCGAAGACTCACCATATTCCAAAAATCGATATGAGGAAGTTTGATGGCAAGGATTCTGCCACATGGATATTACAGATGGAGCAATTCTTCGATCTCAATAATGTGGAAAACACACAAAAGGTACGTATGGAAACTTTATATTTGGAACCAAATTAGTTTGTATCGTATCAATGGCTTTGCTCTCATAAACCATTTATCACTTGGGCAATTTTTATGGAGGAATTGATATCACATTATGAGGATACAAAAAGAAACACTTTTTTTAGCCAATTGATAAGTCTCAAACAAAAGGGTTCAATAATGGAGCACATTGAGGAGTTCCAAAAGTTGAACATAAGGGTAAAAGATATTCCAGAGGAGCATAGGATTGATGTGTTCATAGGGTCTTTAAAGGATAATATCCAACATGATGTTTGCCTTTGGGAACCTGATTCATTAGAGAAGGCATTCAGGTTAGCAAGAAAAATGGAAAGCAAAATTATGGCAACCAAGAAGCATACCACTCACAACTATAAAGACGGAAGTGTTGTTGCCCCTAGTCTTCCACAACCTATAAGGTTGACACCACAACAATTGGAAGAAAAAAGAGCAAAAGGGCTTTGTTACAGTTATGATAGAAAATACAATAAAGGTCATAAGTGTGCTGAGAAGAAATTATTCTACATAGATTGTGAAGAGGAAGAAGAAAAGGAGCAAGAAAGGTCTAAAGAAGAGGATATACTCTAGGAACAAAGCCTAGATGAAGAACAAATAAATCCGACCATATCTTGTAATGCATTGGCGGGAATTACCACTCCTCAAACCATCAAGATAGAAGGACAAATCAAGAAGAAAAATGTAATAGTGTTGATTGATTCAGGAAGCACCCACAATTTTATTCATTGTAAGGTAGCGAAAGAATTGAATTGCCTCCTATATCCAGCACCAGAGTGTCAAGTGATGATTGCAAATGGAGGAACAATAAATTGCTCTGGAAAGTGCCATAATATCAAGCTATCCATGGGAGAATATGTATTGACTAGCCTAATGCTTTCCATTCCAATGGGAGGTGCTGATGTTGTACTAGGAGTCCAATGACTACAATCCCTGGGTAAAATAGCTTTTATTTTTCAAGAAATTTTCATCAAATTTTCTACGGAAGGAAAGGAAGTTGAATTAAGGGGTATTGCAGGGAAACCAGGAAAGATAATCAGCTCTAATAGTATGACAAAGCTTCTAAAAAAGGAGCAAAGAGGTGTAATTGCACAATTATGCTCACTAGATGTTTCCACATCGAAATCATCTATCTCTCCAGATCTCCAAAAAGTCCTGGATAATCATTCCAAGGTATTTGAGACTCCCAAAGGTCTCCCACCTATGCGTGATCATGATCATGCTATTCATCTGATTCCAGGAAGTGTTCCTCCAAACATCAGGCCGTACAGATATCCCTATGTCCAAAAGAGTGAAATTGAACGTATGGTTGCAGAAATGCTAGAGGCTGGTATAATTCAACCAAGTCAAAGTTCTTTATCTGCTCCATTAGTATTGATACACAAGAAGGATGGATCATGGCGCATGTGTCCGGATTATAGGGAGCTCAACAAGCTCACTATTAAAGAAAAGTTCCCCATTCCTGTCATTGATGAATTACTGGATGAATTGCATGGATCAATTTACTTCACCAAGTTGGATCTTCGTTCAGGATATCATCAAATCAGAATGAAGACTGAAGAAATTCTGGAAATAGCATTTAGAACTCATGAGGGTCATTATGAATTTTTGGTCATGCCTTTTGGCCTTACCAATTCACCTTCAACATTTCAAGGTTTGATGAATTCAATTTTCAAACCATTCCTTAGAAAATTTGTGTTAGTATTTTTTGATGATATACTAATCTACTACATTTATGGAAACAATTCAAAAGCTACATGGAAACCCAAAGATTATTGTAAGTGACAGAGATCCCATTTTCACTGGAAATTTTTGGACAGAATTATTTTCTTGTCTTGGTACTCAGTTAGCTCATAGATCATCTTATCATCCTCAATCTGATAGGCAAACTGAGATAGTAAACAAATGTTTGGAAGGATATCTTCGTTTCTTTGTATCTGATAAACAGACACAATGGGTCAAATGGTTGCCTCTGGCTGAATGGTGGTATAACACTTCCTTCCATACGGCAACAAAATGACCCCATTTATGGCACTTTATGGGTATCAACCACCATCCATCACATCATATTTAAGAGAAATTTCTAAGGTTCAGGCAGTGGAACATCACATCGAACATCAACAACAAGTCCTCCAACTCTTAAAGGATAACCTCGTGTTGGCACGGAATAGAATGAAACAACAGGCAGATCAACATCGCAGTGAAAGAAGTTTTGATGTAGGTGATTGGGTATTCCTACGGTTACAACCATATAAGCAAATGTCACTCAAGCAAGCTAAGAAGGATAATAAATTATCACCAAAGTATTATGGTCTGTACAAGGTGTTGCAAAAGATTGGTACTATGGCATACAAATTGGAGCTTCCTACAGCTTCTCGATTGCACCCAGTTTTCCATGTTTCATGTTTAAAGAAGATTATAGGCGACAAGCTCCCAGTTCAAACAATATTTCCAGAACTTGACGAGGAAGGAAAATTATATTGGAACCGGAAGCAGTCACAGAAACAAGAACTCAACAGCTACGAAATCGTTCAATTTCAGAGTATCTTATCAAGTGGAAGAACTTATCCGTTGAAGATTCCACATGGGAGGATGAAAATTTTATGCAAAAGTATCCAGAACTACTCAAGCGTTGAGGACAACACTTTTTTGAAGGAGAGGGGCATGTTGGGTCCCTATAATACTAGTGATTACCCCATTACTATTGTAGTTATACCCCTTATTAATATTGTTGTGCCCCTATTGCCCCATTTTGTTATTACTGTGCCCCATAGAATCCCTCTATTGTTATTTTTGTGGCTTTATATTATTATTGTTAGGTCGGCTAGATTGTATTGTGACTCCTTAGACTCCTATATATAGAAAGGAGGTTTTGTCATTTGAATCATCCAAGAATTGTTGATTTATGTAATGTAAAGGAGGTTGCCCCCTCGAAGAGGCTGAATTCTAAGGCGTTGATCTATCTTTTCTATATTTTCTTGAGCTGGTTTCATAACAGAGGCAAAAACTCATGTATATATGTCGTTACACTATCGTAGGCAGAAACCAGACTTGAAAATATATGCACGGGAGATTTGGGATCCTATTGGGTCTGGCACATCGCATCGGCACTTTGAAAGCGGGCGTTACAGTGTGTCAAGCAACCCCTTTGCAATCATCGATAGTGATTATCGCATCAGGAAATCAGAGCGGAGGTAATATAGTGTAAGGCCCTGACCATATGCGACTTGCGATCGCCAATAGTGATATCGCATCGGACCTCTGCCAAGGGAAAACCCCGATTGCGATGAACGGTTGCAGACCCGACGAGAATATCAACTGTTGTTTAATACCATATCGCGTCCGCAGGAGGATCGGCCCATCGGCCATCGGCGATGTCATGAGGTCACTATATAAAGAACTCCAGGAAACCGGGATTGCCGATTGCGATAATGTTGTGGAGGAGCAGACCCGATGTCATTTAAATGTGGGTGTAATATTTCCTGAAGTCCACCCCTTCAGTCTTTTCGATTGTTTCGCACATATTTCCTGTGTAATCAAGTTTTTTCTATTGCGCTGGGTTTTGGGCCGAAAGGCCTATGATAAATATTCTGATGAATTATAAGGCTAAGCGTCAGTTACATGGGGTGTATCAGGGTGATGGAGATTACTATTGGAGCATAACATGTCTGTTAAATGAAACAGTCTCGGTGGATGCCTGTTATCATTGGAAAAAACGGGCTTGTGCCACAGTTTTAACACACAGTGACTATAAATCCAAGAAGTTGCATGGAAAGCCAGCATAGAGGAAGCCACAGTGACCAAGGAGGGAAGCTGAAAGATCAAGCGAGTCAAAGGAAATGACAGCGACTGAGGAGGAATCCAAAGAGGTGGTGGAAAGCGGAAACGAAGAGTCAGAGGCATCTGAAATACATATAAAACAGTAAAAACAGAGAACTGTTGGTGCTGTTGTTGTGATGAATAACCTGAGCGGGAGATAGTGGAAGCAGCAGAGGCAAAAGAGGCAGCAGAAGCAGTGGAGGCTATAGAGGCAGCAGAAGTAGCAGAGGCAGGAGAGTAGGAGTGAGAGAACCTCAGCTGAACAGAGTGCAGCAGCATACCAGTGTATACCAAAGTTGGGTTGGAGCCCAAGAGGTTGGAGCCTCAGAACTGAACAAGACTAAAGTCATTAGGGGTAGGTGCTCCTAAGTACAGAACCACTGCTAAACAGAGTTGGTGCTCTAGAGGTTGGAGCCTCACTGAAGTCCAAGTTGGAGCTTGGCAACTATTCACAGTCAGATATATATGTATATTGTATTTATTTCATTGCATTGTCTTGAGTTTTAATAAAAGCATTTATTCCAGTTGTTGATTTCTGTGTTCTGTGTATACATATATATATATATATATATATCTATATATGCTTTTGGCAATCACTAGAACAATTAAAAAATAATAATAAATACTGATTCACCCCCCCCCCCCCCCTCAATATTTCCAACAGATAATATGACCCAAATGGCATCGCCAAAGACTTCACTACTATGGTGAAAGTGAAACCATTTACCCATGAGGAAGGTGCCTTCCATGACCTCTTCCTACAAAAAGAGACGTTTTCAGAAGTGACACATATGGCATCACTACAATTTTTCGCCAGATGATCTTGAAGCCTTCCATGAATATAGGGAAAGGAGATTATTATAGGTCCCATTGGACCTGCTACAGATTGAACCAATAAGGGAGCCAACTCCTAGTGTAAGTTTAGACAAAAGCTCTAGAGAAAATTCCAAAGAAAATTCCGAAGCAGAGTCCCAGGAAAAATATACTTGTGAGTCAGAGCACTCATAGCTACAGTCTCAAAATGGGGGCAATAAAAACAAAGAGTCCGAAAGGGACATAGCTGGAACCATAGAAAAAGGAGATAAACAAGCCTCATCAAAGAAACAGGTTGAACTTCCCTCTACTTCCACTCAGTCAGTGAAACCTGCAGTTGTTGATTTAGAAGAAGAATGGGAGAATTTTAATAAGGAGCTCCATATAGATGAACAAACATCTGAGATACAGACTCCACAGTACAAATTAACTTAAGAAATTATAGTGGAGAAAATTGTAGGCACTCAAGATGTAGAGCTCATTCCTGCCACCCCCACTTCTGAAATTATTTTGAGAATTGAGGAAATTCCTGCATTAGATGTGTTTTATAGCCCTACCAATAAAGTTGTCATCAAAAGGTAGAGGAAGAAAAGAAATTTATATGTTGCAGCTATTACCACTCCTGAAAATGAACCAATGGACATTGTCTGAAAAGATTCGCCCATGGACCCATCTGAGAACCTTACAAGACTATCACAATTTGCGGGAGCATATGTTACGAAAATTATTGATAAAGAAACAGAGGTCCAAATGCTGCTAAGAGAAAAGGAACAAAAGATCTTGTTATTGGAACAACAATTAGAGCAAGAAAAATCTAACCAACAAGTAGAGTTACAAATAACCAAACTACAACAGGAGTTTGAACAGATGCAAATACAACATCAAGCCAACCTAGCAGAAAAGGATGCGCGGATTCAAGCTATGACAGAGAATTATAAAGACAGTCCGCAAATCGATCAGTTCGTAAAAGAAGCACTCAACCTTAACGCCCAACTAATGCAACAAAAGGAAGTTTTGTGCCAGAAAATCTTGTAAATAAATCCTTATTGCAAGATCAATGATATGATGACAAGCCAAATCGTCGACATGAGACTTGAGTATGATGAAGTCCATAAAAGGATTTCTGACTTTATCACCTGGCAAGAATCAAAAGATGGGAGAAAGGTTGATTTTCCAAAACTAGAGGAATCACATAAAGAAATTCTATTTGCAGACTGGGATTCTCGGCTCAAGCAAGCAAAAAGGGAAACAGTGGTCATGGAAGCAGCAGCAAAAAACATAATTAATTCCATTAATGAAAATCTACATGGTGCCAACCTGGTTGTAGAATATATACTAGGATTTCTTCCAAACGCCAATCAATTAGAGCAACAATGGAGACAAGCAGCAAAGGAAAAGGAGGAGGTGATTAGATAAACGAGCAAGTTGAATTGGGAAGCATACTGACAATTCTTATTCAAACCATACAGCTAGTGGATGACCTTGTGATGCCTAACTACCGCCACACAAAAAATGGTGCCAGCACTAACGGATGCTATATTTATTGGATAGTTGAAATCTGCGATCAACCAGCCGACAGAGCTCAAACCAATGACAAATAACTGTGATCTTAAGGATCAAATGAAAAGGAGTTAGTCACTTTGTTTTATTTTTATTTTAGTTTTATTTAGCATAATAGGAGGAAGGTCGTTTAAACCTCCTCAGATATTTTTGTAATAATCTATTTTAGGACCTATAGTTTTAGTATTTAAACCCCTATCATGCATTTAGAGAGGGGTCCAGAACTTTTATCAGAACATTCTTCAAAACATGCACTTTTGTGCCTTTGAGGAGGTTCTGGTGGAATGAATGGAACATGATCTATTTTCTTTTGAATATCTAGCATGTTCTACTGAAATTGCACTTTTTCACTCTTAGATGATCTTGGATTGATTCGAATTAGGTCAATATTGCTGAAAGACATGATCAGAACTTATCATATATGGTACTTTTATCTTGTGATTCTATTTTATTTATGTATCAGGCAATAACTTTTCTTCAATTTTTTATGTATGAAATTTTGAATTTCGGTTAGCATTATTGCACTTTTCTATGTTGTTGGCTTTAATTTTATGCTGAATATATGAACGATTTTGTATGAGATATATCTTTCCCAATCATTTTGGCTAACTATTTATCCAAAACGATTATTGTTAAATGATTTCACTTCTTATTTTAGTTGAATGATCTTTATTACTAATTGCTATAGGACATTATTGTAGATCGCATACTTTACTTTATTCTTGGGCATAGTTATAGTTTAATAGTGTTTAAACTAGGATATATGCATGTGTTCAAATATTTTAGTTTAGATTACACTCAGCTTAATCATCCCCCTGTTACATCATATATCATCCCATCAACACTATCAAAATATCTTGTTGGGAAACTGGTCCCATTATCCCCAGTCGAAGCCACTACACCAAACGGAAAAGGAGCTACCAACCAAGATCCAGACTGGGTGGTTTTCCCCCATGTTGTAGCAACGATTTTCGAGGCTTCAACATTTTGGCACTAGAAGGAGGGCTAACTATGAATGGAAAGTAAATTCAAACCAGCAGGCCATTCTAAGAGTAAAACTCCCTCACCCTCACCTCCAACTTCTCGATCGCATTCCAAATCTCTGAATCCTAAGCGAGAAGTTGTAAAGACACCCTTAGAATCCACTATTGAAATTCTACAGAAGCCAGATCATTCTTCTTCTATAAAAACCCCTGAAGTCCAATATCTGATTCATAAGTTATAGGGGATTTCAATATCTCAAGAAGAATCTGAGTTATCCCAAGATAGTGTTACTTCTTAGTTTCCCTCATCTCAAAGGTTGACTAGAGCACAGAGTGAAAAGTTTGGGATCCCTCCATTCGAATTCCCTCTACCAAGATGTAAGAGGGCTAAGAAGTCACCATATGAATCCCATAGTGAGGTTCTGTCATCATCACCTCAATCATCCTCATTCATTTCATCCATCTCATCACAAGGTCAATCACCCACCTCACAACTCCAGATCATGATTTACACAGGTACTGGAGCACAAGCCTCCTCTACCCAATCACCTTCAACCACTAGAACATCTTCCTCTACGCAGATACCAATGATGGCTCAAAACCCTCCAAGGCCATGGAAAAATCTAGGAGTCGTATGGATGGCAGGGCCTTTACACCAATTGCCAACCCATCCCGAAAAGTGGCTACCAAAGTTCAATCCTGATAATGGCCTACCAGTTGAGGAACACATAAACAATTTTATGTTGTCCATTAACCTAAATGAAGTAGTAGAAGAAGATGCAGTTGTAAGATTATTCCCTTATACCTTACAAGGATCAGTAGGATCATGGTACTTTTCATTACCATCAGGTTCTATTAATAGTTGGGATGCCTTTCAAGAGCAGTTCCTAACCAAATTTGGAGATGACAGATCCATGACTACCCTTCTCAACGATCTCTCCAATTTGAAAGTTGAACCTAAAGAACCGATCAAAGACTTCAATTATCATTTCAATAAGTTATTTAATAAAATACCAATGGCATCCAAGCTCAACAATGAAGTCCAAAATGAATGGTACATTTATGCCCTCCCTTCAAATGTAACTATTTTCATCGATAGAGATTCCAAACCAAATTTGGCAGAAAACATGAAAGAAGCAATAACTGTAGAAACAAGAATTCTAGCCTTAGATAAGAAAAATGCTTTAGAAGAACGAAAATCCAAGAAAGTGACTTTTAGGGATGAATCCAAGAAAAAAGCACCTAAAGATCCTTTTGATCTTAAAGGTTTACAAAAAGTCCTCAAAACCATGTCTAATGAAATGGTTGATATCAAGAAACAAGTAGCAGAGACTTCCTCAAAGAAATCTTTTAGACCATATAAAAGGAATCCCTCCACTGATCCTAAGCCTCCAAGCACTATATCAAATGTTGAATCAGATATGGAGGATGATGAAGTCTCAACAACTGAAGAACAAACAGATGATGAAGAAGTGGTCGAATTACAAGGAATGTGGGACTTTATCCTTCCCAATGAAGATACACAAGAAGCACTACCTATTGTGACCCAGAGTAGAAACCCTGTTGATTCACCTCAAACAAATCCAAAGCAGAAGGTATCAACTCCGGCTCCCAAGGAAAAAACAACAGGTAAGAAGTCTCCATCCAAATCTACCCAAACCACTCCTCTTCAATCAAATTCTTCACCTCCAGCTAAGACCCTGATAGTATCTAATGAAATGGAATACAACATTGTGGATGATATGAAAAAGACTAGGGCAAACATTACCTTTCATGAGCTTAGCAAGTTGAAACATCAATAGAAGCTACTACTTAAAGAACTCAAAGTAGTCCCTACTTCACCTCTTCCTACCACTGTAATCTCACAAGCTGCCCAAGAAATGGTAAGGCCCCTTAGTACTTCATTAGGTAGAACCGATCCTACCGATATTGCTCTAATCAGAGGAAGATCTCAATCCCATACTCCATTTTTGTTGAATTTTGAAAATTTCAACAAAAATATTCACAATTGTTTAGTTGACTCTGGAGCTTCATCTAATATTTTACCAAGAACACTTTGTGAAAAATTAAATGTTCAACCTCAAAAATCCGTTGTGCGCACTGTGCAGTTAGACCGATCCCAAGTCGAAGTTATAGGGGAACTTAATCAAGTTACCATTAGACTTTCATCAAACCCCAAAGTGTGTCAAGTCATTAACATTCTTGTAGTTGATATTCCCGAGTTCTACGGCTTAATCCTTAGTAGAGACTAGTCAGAGAAGCTCCATGGTTATTTTGTGACTAACTGGTCTCACATGTGGCTTCCCTATAATGGCAAGCCAAATCAAATAAGGGTTGATCGCGAAAAACATCAAAAGTATATTGTTACCAAATTATAAGGAGAGAACAAACCAGTCACGTATAGAAGCAATATAATCAGAAACTACTCAGTCGAATCATTTCTAGGAAATTTCAATGCAAATACTTCATCTTTCTTGGAAAATTCTTTTGTATCGCAAGTTGAAAACTTTTCTCAAACAGATACTTCTAAGTGTATAAATTTTGTAGATAAACCTGTAGTTAGCTCTTTATTTTGGAAATTATTTTTTTATGGATCTAAATCCAACAATGGAGCAGGAGCAGGATGCATATTAGTTAGCCCAGAAGGGGAAAACTATGTTAGCATGCAGACTTGAATTTGATTGCACAAACAACATTGTTGAATATGAAGTGTTAGTTCAAGGCCTGTATAAATCCATCGGCCTTAATATCAAACACCTTCAAGTGTTTGGGGATTCAGAAATTGTGATAAAACAGGTAAGAAATACTATACACTGTTTGTCTGGACATTTGAAACATTATCAATCGTTAGTCCAAGACCTTACTTCTCACTTTACAACGTTTAATATTTCCCCTATCCCAAGACTCCAAAACGCAAGCGCCGATATTTTGGCTAATGTGGCCTCCAAGCTCATTCCACCAGGAGATTATAGTCCCGATCGCTTTTCTATTGAATTGATTTTTAGGCCTTCTATTCCCGACAATGTCACCAATTGGCGAGTCTTTAATAATGATCTGGATATCATAATCTTTTTGACATTAGAAGGTTCTTATGATGACCAGATAATTGATGAAGATCAACATGACGGCCAGCTTAAGAAAGAAGCAACAATGAATGCTATACCTAAGTCTGTTGTTAAGCTAGAAGATTTATATGACCTTAAGGATAGATTCAAAAGACCGACCAACTCAAAACTTCAGAGTTCAACTTTGAGGTTTGAATTAGTTAATCTTGGAACTGACCTTAAACCTCAAAATATCAATCTAGGCCTTGGTCTTACATCAGATGAAAAATCAGCCTTCATACATTTGTTGAAGAAATATAAGAATGTCTTTGCTTGGAACTATGAAGATCTTAAAACATACGACACTTCTATAATTCAACATACCATCCCCATGACATCTGATGAAAAACCTGTGCAGCATAAATTGAGAAATATTCATCCCAATTTAGAAAATCAGATTAAATCTGAATTGAATAAACTATTGAAAGCCAAGATTATTTTCCTGATCAAACATTCCAGATGGGTCACCAACCTTGTCCCAATCAGGAAAAAGAATGGTGATATTTGAATATGTATAGACTTCCGCAATATCAACAAATATTTTCAAAAGGAAAACTTTTTGTTGCCTCCTATGGAACAGATATTGCGATCAATTGCAGGCTCAGAATTAATGTCTTTCTTGGATGGATTTTCGGGTTATCATCAAATTTTAGTACATCCATATGACTGGTTAAAGGCTACATTTAGAACCAAATGGGGCACCTACACCTATCAAAAGATGCCATTTGGATTAATCAATGTTGTTGCAACGTTTCAAAGAGCCATGGACATAACTTTCAAAGGTTTGGTAAACAAATCAGTGGTAATCTAATTAGATGATATAACTGTATAATCCAAAAAGTGCAGTAATCATCTAAGAGATTTAAAACAAATCTTTGAGCGTTGTCAGAGGTACAAAATTTCTCTTAATCCCAAGAAATTTTTCTTTGCGTTAAGTGAAGGAAAACTCCTTGGATTCATTGTATCCAAAGAAGGGATTCACATTAACCCTGATAGAATAAGAGAAATTCCTGAAATTCCTTTACCTTGTAACAAAAAGTCTATGCAATCTTTCCTAGGTCAGATAAATTTTGTCAAAATATTTGTCCCTAACTTTTCACGAATTGTTTTACCTCTTCAATCCATGATTAAGAAGAATTCTATTTTTAAATGGGGACACACAGAGCATGAAGCCTTTGATTTGATTAAACAAGAAATCATAAATCCTCCCTCTTTAGCAACTCTGAATTTTCTAATCATTTTATTTTATATACTTTTCTTCCAAGAAATCATATGCAGCTATATTAACACAAGTCAATGATGATAAAGTCAAAACACCAATTTCTTTCTTTAGCTCCAATTTACAAGGGGCTGAATTGAACTATTCAAATGTTGAAAAACAAGCCTTTGCTGTTTTCAAATCCATAAAGCATTTTAGACCCTTCCTCCTCAAAACCCACACAAAGGTAGTAGTACCATTCTTAGCAGTGAGAAATCTATTAATACAAAGGGATGTAGGTGAGAAGAGAGAATATTGGGTAACGAAACTGCAAGAATATGACATTGAGATCAGACTAGTTAAAATCGTAAAAGGTCAAGGTTTTTGCAGAATGTTAGCATGAGCATCCAACTTATCAGTGCTACAAAATTCAGGTGACGATATAGAAGTATATGAGGTAAGACTTAATGACACTGAATCTGGATATGTTGATATCATCTTTTATTTAAGAAATGGGTATGCCCCTCCACAACTAAGTTACCAAAGAAAAGGGCTTTGATGCTAAAATCTAGACAATACCAAATCATCAATAATGTGTTATTTAGAATAAATTATGCATGACGGATATTATTGGCCAACCTTATTCAAGGATGTACACAGTTATGTAAGGAAATGTAAAGTTTGTCAAACAGCTATTGATAGACAGAGGAAACCCACAATACCATTGCAACCAATCAACATTGAACATTCATTTGAACAATGGGGACTGGACATAATAGGTGAGAATGTTCCTCACTCCTCTAAGCAGCATAGATACATTATTATAGAAAATGATTACTTCACAAAATGGGTGGACTCAATTCCGCTTAATGTAGCCAATTCTGAAAACATCATTGAATTCATCGATCAGTTTATTATTACTAGATTTGGTCTGCAATTTGCCCTTATGTTTGATAACGCATCTTATTTTTCAAGCAATGCTATGAAAAAATATCCTCAAGGAAATGGCTTAGCCTAATCTACAAAAAAAAATATCATAAGGATTATTAAACAAACCATTCATCAAAGTCATAAAAGCTAGCATAAGTCTTTAATATTTTCTCTATGGGCAGATCGAATAACACAGAAGGCCTCCATAGGCACTTCTCCTTTTAATTTTGTCTATGGGAAAGAAGTTGTCCTCCCAAAAAATGTAATTATTCCCTCGTTAGCCCCAGTTCAATTTATTGAAGAAACTCCTTCCTCTTCTATGCAAGTGAGACAATTACAAATCCTTAAGCTCGAAGAAGAAAGGGAAAAGACCAAAATTACACACGCACATCATCAACAATTAGTCAAATCTTACTTTGATGCAAATTCTGTAAGTACAAAATCATTTCATCTCAAAGACCTGGTATTGAAATGGGATAAAGAACACGAGGAAAAAGGTAAGCATACCAAGTGCCAACGAATGTGGCTTGACCCGTTTCAGAGTGTGGAACATATAGGCCCATCAACTTTTTTATTACAAGATTTATCAGGGAAGAGAGAATCTCTACCTATTAATGGGCAGATCCTTAAGAAATATTTTTCATAGAAGATCACCTATTCTATTCCTTGTATATTATTGCCTTTACTTTTTAAGAAAAATAAAAGTCAAGTAGCATTTACTTTTGGCTTTACAAATAACAGTCTCTTTTACATTTTGAATTTTTTCTTGTATAAGTAGAGATGGTTAAGAAGATGGCTTTTGCATTTGAAACATGGGTTAAGTTTTATTGCTCTAAAATTGCTTGTTCTCTGCCGAAATTATTTGTCTTTTGCTAAACCTTGACTTTATAAAGAAACCTTTGCTCTACCATCAGTCAAGAAAAGTATCTTCAACAAAGCAAAGTCTCTCTACAGAAAAGCATCTTCAACTCTACAATTGTCATCCAGAAACTCTTAAGGAGTCAATGATTCTCCCCATCTAGTAAGCTTTCATCCTCAGAGTGTAATTCTAAAATATGCTTAAACTTAAAGGATAAGAGGTCTCATCAAGAGCCGGCTTACCATGATCATAGGGAAATAACTAGCTGACATTACCAATACTGCATATCAAAATAGGGTAATGGCTTCAGATTCCATCAATCAAAAGACAAGGGGTCTCATCAAGAGCCATCTTGTTCAGCTAAGTTACAACCAGTGAATGGCATTGTCAATTTTGGTCACCAAACCAAGACAATGGCCTTTAAGGAGTAAAATGAAAACTTTAAAGAAAAGAGAATTGTTTAGAAAAACAAGTATATAAATCTGAACTTATCTTTAAGGATTGCATTCTTATCTAGATGGGAAACTGAATCATTGCTGGTTAAAAGGTAACCCTGTCGAGGCTATAGATGTATTCTGGCAGTAGAGGCTCTACCTATGACAACTGAGTACACCTAAAAGCTTATTTGTGAGAGTCCCCCTATTTTTATCTTTAAAACCAAGTAATGACTGATGTAGACAAAGCAACTTTCATATTGAAAAGAATGATCAAAAGAATGATAATTAGGTAGATGTTGTTTTTATGATTCAGAGTAGTGTTACTTATCTTATATTTCATGTATTTTTATTTTTCTAAACTACCTTTATTTTGGAATTGTTTTTAGAAATTTCAAAAAACTATCAGAGATAACTGGTTCTTCCAGAGAATCGCCAATTGTTGTATTATTCAACAACCCCCCATTTGTTAACATAATAACTAATATTCTATTTGTCAACTAGATAAATCATTCTTGCGGACAAGACCGATCTCCCCAGTATCTACTGATATCTAACGACAAGCAAGACAAGCAAATTCTATCTTTCTCTAAATATTGCGATTTATAAATAAAATCCAAGAGGTGTTTTAGACCCTACCTTAAGTCCAACGCTAGTTTGTGGCAGCCATGCTTCGACCGTGCAAATGAGTTTCCTTTTTAGAACCTACAAACACAAACAAGCACACATCAAATAACACCTGCATAGCCAATATAATAAATCATATTTATCATGATGATCAAGGAATTCATGAAATAAACCATATGAGACAGCTTATTGAGAAAAATAAACTAGATTGTATTAACTTTAGACAAAGAAGAACTTTACAACCTTGGTGCCTTGATGTTGTACAAGCTCCTCCCAGGGTCCAAGCTAGAATCTCCTCTACTTTGACAAGCTTCACACTCTTCCCAATGAGATCAAAAGGTATGTAATCTCTCCTCTCAAGCTCAATTAGGAAGTCTAAATTCCAACAGCATTTACCTTCAAAAATATTCAGCTTTCCACCTCCCTAGCAAACAGCCTAATGCCTCATTTTATAATGCAGAGGAAGGAAGTTACCAGGTCCACCTTCAAAGGGATAGAGTCCTCCTTCAAAGGCATAAGCTCCTCACATCAAGGGGTTAGCTCCTTTAGTTATGGGATGCATGAACCACCTAGGAGTGAACTTGCCACCTCAAGATTCCTTCTATAAGCATCCATAATTAACCCAAAGTGAGTTTTTAAGAATAAACTTGCGCCTTTTTGACTTTTACAAGGGTCCGCACCCATTCCTTTAGAGACATAGCGGGCAGGTCTGCAGGGAACATGACCAGGGAGTGCGGGACCGCAAGTAATGCTAAGAGAAAGTGTGGGACCAGAGTTTTAGAGATTTTTAAGGACTTCCTCTCATTTTTCAAGGCTTGACATGAAGAGATGAGGTTTAAGACTTGCATAGGAGGAAAGTATGAGTGGTGATAGACTCACACTGATTGCAAAATGTCATGGTGACAATATTTTGTGCAACACTATTAATAAATGGGGACCCTTAAAATTCCTTCCAAAAAAATAAATTTAACATTTAGGCATTTGCTTGTTATTTTTGGAGTAAAGAAAGATATCAAGATGAAACCCTTCGAAAAAATAGCAAATGTTTGTTTTTTCGCATATCGCATGATCAAGCATGTCAAAAGCCCTGTTAACAACCAAAACTCGTGAAAAAGAAATCAAAAGGGATTACCGCGCTTAACCTTGAAACTATTAGATTTTTCATTTGAACTAAGTCCTAAAATGTTTCTTATTAAAGTAAGGCCCACATCGCATATCGCCACTTGTAAAGAGTGCACCTTCACAAAGTATCTTTAACCATGTGATATGCGATATTGCGATGACACGTTCACCCTTATTGCATTGCATTGGAAACCCTTAAGAAAGATCTGAAAAATTATCAACCCTACGATATTGTGAAATGCGATGGGACCCCGGACCCCGATTTCCAACTATGTTATAAAAACACTCAAGTCCGATGCGCAACACAAAAAAGGCTTTATAAATAAAACCCTATAAAATAAGCTATGCATTGAAAACTAATAAAGAACGCCCTGCATATCACATTTCATATAAACCAAAGTAATGGGAAAGAAAGCGCACACATGAAATGTGATAATGCGATATTGCATCGCAAATCACAAAATCGACATTATCACAGATAAAAAGCTCGCCACCCTAATAAGTTTATTTCCCGACTTACGATGCAAAACATTAATGAGCAATAAAGCTAGGGATAAGGAACCATTAGTGGGCATTTAGTACAAGTTAATGGAATTTACGTTTGAAAAGTTGTTCGACGTGATACAATATCTTCTCATTTGTGTTTAATAAAAAATCATTTCTTGTCACCTTTTCAAAGTCATATGTATCATTCATTCTTATGTTCATTTTTACTTGTTTCTATCCGATAGCTTTTTCTTCACTCCATTTTTAGGAACAATCCACAGTAAGATTTGTTCAGAGCAATGGCAAAGAGGGGAAAGGCAGCCGCGTCTGAAAAATCAGAAATTATCCCTCTGTTCTTTGACACTAGATGTAGCAAAGACGGAGGAACCTCAACATGGGAGACCATGTATGATTTATTAGAAGAAGAGAAACCAATACCTCTGGTAACAAAGGCCATAGCCTATGGTCATATTTCCTCTTATGCCTCCTTCTTCAAGAAAGCATGCTCATTTATGCACCGCATAGTCATGAGGCAAAAGATAATTCCATATACAGATATGGTTAAGTGGATAATCGATCAGGTGGAGATCTTAGACAGATAATTCAAGAATAGTAGGTAGGAGGTAATGAGATAATTTTCACCAGACAATCTGCGGCTTATGTATAATCTACCAGAGCCACATAATCTCTACAATAAACAGTTCCTCGAGAAATTTGCTAAGGAGAATGAAGACCCAGCAGATGTCACACAAACCTGGACTAAAAAAAAAGGCAAGATTAATAAGGATAAGACGTGTATGTATTATATAGCCTCTATCTCTCCCCCTCATGGTTTAGCAGCAACCATGCTATGCAGAATGTTCAGAAAGCCCGATAGTACTAAAGTTTCCCCAAAATGGATGTCAACGATAGATGCAGCCGTAAATGCAACAATAATGAATTGGGCCCAAATTTTGTCTAATAATTTGGCAAAATCCATAATGGAGTATAGGAGAAAGAGGAGTATCTCTTCTAGGGTTTACCCTCCATTTTTCATGAGTGCCTATATAATGGACACTATTTGTTTTGGTTCCAAATTTCCTATCATGGGATGGAAGTGGACTGTCCAAGACCCGCTTCCTATCCATATATATCATAAGAGTATGTGGGAATCTCAGTTTCGCCCCCATTTTTACAAAATTTGTCAAGTTATGTTGCCTATTCATAAACAAGTCTATAAAAGGAATGCCCCTATATTTTCTAGAGAAGCTGAAGTAGATATCCTACCTGTAGCAAGATGGTTTGGAGAGGAGACATTTACATATATCATAGTGTTTGGGATCATTGCTTCACTACATGTCCTCCCATACTATGTCCCTGATAAGTTAATGGCCAAGGATATAGCCTACCAAACAACAGGGGAAGGTGGGATGAGCAAAGGACTGAAGGAATAGAAAAAGGCCATTTAGCCTACATTTCCATTGCAATGTGGTGCATTTGCACTACACGATTTTGGACATGCATGCAAGGAAGCAAAGATTATGAAATCTCTAAAATTGACTACATTCCCAGGAAGACAATATGACCCAAAGACTTCACTCAATGGTGAAAGTGAAACCATTTACCCATGAGGAAGATGCCTTCGATGACCTCTTCCTACAAAAAGAGACGTTTTCAGAAGTGACACATATGACATCACTACTTTTTGCCCCAAATGATCTTGAAGCCTTCTATGAATATAGGGAAAGGAGATTATTACAAGTCCCATTGGACCTGCTACATATTGAACCAATAAGGGAGCCAACTCCCAGTGTAAGTTTAGATGAAATATCCAAACAAAATTCCGGTCCTAGGAAAAATCTACTCGTGAGTCAGAGCATTCACAGCGACAATCTCAAAATGGGGGAAATAAAAATAGATATTCTGAAAGGGACACAACCGAAACCACAGAAAAAGCAGCCAAACAAATCTCGACAAAGAAATAAGTTGAACTTCCCTCTGCTTCCACTCAATTGGCGAAACCCCCAGTTGTTGATTTAGAAAAAGAATGGGATCATTTTAATAAGAAGCTCCATACATAGGAACAAACATCTTAGATATAGACTCCACAACACAAATAAACTCATGAAATTATAGTGGAGAAAACTGTAGGCACTTGGGATGTAGGGCTCATTCCTGCCACCCCCACTTCTAAAATTATTTTGATAATTGAGGAAATTCCTCCATTAGATGTGTTTTATAGCCCTACCCATAAAGCTGTCATCAAAAGGTAGAGGAAGAAAAGAAAGTTAGATGCTGCAGCTATTACCACTCCCGACAATGAACCAATGGACATTGTCTGGAAAGATTCGCCCATGGACCCATCTGAGAACCTTATGAGACTGTCGCAATTTTCAGGAGCCTATGCTATAGGAACTATTGATAAAGCAACAGAGGTCCAAATTCTTCTAAGAGAAAAGGAGCAAAAGATCCTACTGTTGGAACAACAATTAGCGCAAGAAAAATCTAACCAACAATCAGAGTTACAAATAGCCAAACTACAACAGGATTTTGAACAAATGCAAATACAACATCAAGCCAGCATAGCAGAAAAGGATGTGTAGATTCAAGATATGACAAAGAAGTATAAAGACAGTCTGCAAATCGATCAGTTCGTAAAATAATCACTCAGCCTTAACGCCCAACTAATGCAACAAAAGGAAGTTATGTGCCAGAAAATCTCGCAAATAAATCCTTATTGTGAGATTAGTGATAAGCTAACAAGCCAAGTCGTCAACATGAGACTTGAGTTTGACAAATTCCATAAAAGGATTTCTGACTTTATCACCTGGCAAGAATCAGAAGATGGGAGAAAGGTTGATTTGCCAAAACTGGAGGAATTGCATAAAGAAATTCTATCTGTAGACTGAGATTCTTGGCTCAAGCAAGTAGAAAGGGCAACAGTAGTCACAGCAACACCAACAGACACCATAATTGAAGCCATTAACGAAAATCTACATGGAACCAACTTGGTTGCAGAATATATACTAGGATTTCTTCCAAACGCCAATCAACTAGAGCAACAATGGAGACAAGCAGCAAAGGAAAGGGAGGAGGTGATCAGAAAAACGAGCAAGTTAAACTGGGAAGCATACTGGCAATTCTTAGTTAAACCATACAACCAGTGGATGACCTTGTGATGCCTAACTACCTCCACACAAAAAATGGTGTTAGCACTGACAAACGCTATATTTACTAGACAGTTGAAATTTGTGATCGGCCAACTGACACAGCTCAAACCAATGACAGATATCTGTGATCTTAAGGATCAAATGCAAAGGAGTTAGTCACTTTGTTTTATTTTTATTTAGCATAATCTGAGGAAGGTCGTTTAAACCTCCTCAGCTATTTTTGTAATAATCTATTTTAGGACCTATAGTTTTAGTATTTAAACCCCTCTCATGCATTTAGAGAGGGGTCCAGAAATTTTATCAGAAACATTCTTCAAAAAATGCACTTTTGTACCTTTGAGGAGGTTCTGGTGGAATGAATGGAACAAGATCTATTTTCTTTTGAATATCTGGCATGTTCTACTGAAATTGCACTTTTGCACTCTTAGATGATGTTGGATTGATTCGAATTAGGTCGATATTGCTGAAACACATTAGTAGAACTTATGATATATGGCACTCTTATCTTGTGATTTTGTTTTATTTATGTATCAGGCAATAACTTTTCTTCAATTGTTTTATGTATGAAAGTTTGAATTTCGGTTAGCATTATTGCACTTTTGTATGGTGTTGGCTTTAATTTTCTGTTGAATATATGAACGATTCTATATGCGATATATCTTTCACAATCGTTTTGGCTAACTATTTATCCAAAACGATTATTGTTAAACGATTTCACTTCTTATTGCAGTTGAATGATCTTTATTACCAATTGTTATAGGACATTATTGTAGATCGCATACTTTACTTTATTCCCAGGCATAGTTATAGTTTAATAGTGTTTAAACTAGGATATATGCATGTGTTCAAATATTTTAGATTATATTACACTTAGCTTAATCATCCCCCTGTTACATCATATATCACCCCATCAACACTATCAAAATCTCTTTTTTGGAAACTGGTCCCATTATCCCAAGTCAGAGCCACTACACCAAATGGAAAATGAGCTGCAAATCAAGGTTTGGACCGGGTGGTTTTCCCCCATGTTGTAGCAACGATTTTCGAGGCTTCAATAGGACCATAAGAGAAACAAATGGGCTTACATGGATGCATGAGAGGTTTTAATTTTTTCTTCATGGATAATGGAACAATTTTGACTTTACTTTTCAATGGCAATTGTAAATAAAAGTTGAATTAATAAATATTTTATGAATAAGAATTAAATGATAAATAATGTGATGGTGATTAAGAGGCATATGTTTGACTTTCTAATAGACTTGGTGATGCATTTTTCTTTCCTATTTATATTATATAAAATAAATATCTATTTTTAGAAGTAAATTATTTAAAGTAGACATGTCTTTATGATGCAACAAAAGTCACATCTACCCACATTATGAAAATAAAACTGCATGTCACATTATGTCCCAGGAATTTTAATATTCCTGCTTAGTAAAACCTTCACAAGTCAAAGTTTAATGCTCATTGAATAAACTCTATGTGGAAATGTTTGATTTAACTATCCAAAGTCTAGACGTTTATAAACCTTTGAGTGGAACCTTATAAATTCTTCATAATCTTTGGTTAATTCTTATTACCCGCGCATATTAACGATACCATGCATTTTAGACTTTGGTTAAAACTCAACTTAAACCATAATACATTAATCCCACTTATTTCTATTATAATTCGCATATAATAGAAATATTTCATAAATCACACTTAAACCTTACCTTTCCTCCATTCCACAAACCTTTGCACATATATCGATGCTCTCCTTAGCGCATTAAATCTCCATTGTCGATCACATTCCTCAATACGACGGTTATCGCAACGTATCATGCGCCAACTAGCCTGGCCAATCTCCACCATTTATTTCTCCTACCTCGATCCAATAGTGATCGTGTAATCTTGTGCGATTACATGCACAACTGATATTAGATCGAGGGCGCATGAGAAAACTAGTTTTCTCATGCTACATGTCAACCCCTCAGGTTAATCGCGTGAAATCGTAGAATACCATTTACAACTTTTAGGGTGCGTGAGATACTGCTGACCACTTGCGAAGACCACTCCATCCTTCTGCTAACATGTGGCTCAATCTGATCCATTCACTTCTTGACTTCATTTTGCACGACTTAATCCTAGTTGTCTCTCTCACACAATCTCATCTGTTGATCTGATTGATCCAATGACTATACTTTGCTGCTACGTTCTTTTGTTTCTTACTGTGTAATAGCCCATTCGGCTTTCTGCCTGTGTATTTGTTCTCGCCTTATGGTCTTCAACTGTTCTGATCTCGATCTCCACTCTGTTACTTCATTTCTTCATGCCTTTACACTTCCTTCATAATTCCTTAGGTTTTAGGAAACCATGCAGTTATACCTTCGCTGTAACATTAAAGGCTTTCTCAAATATTGTCTATATGCAAGCCCATAACACTCCTCTCTGTATTTTGTCTCTGGTTCTGCACACTTGCAAACCTACGTTACGCAAATTTATTCTAATCCACACACAATTTATAATTCAATTACTCAATCCACACTTGCATAATTTAGAATTAAAAACTCTATGTATATATAAACAAATAATTTCATAATGAGTCTCTCTCTCTGTGGCCTGATTTTCTAATTAGTGACCTTTTCCATTCTTTCCCATAGGCTTACAGTCAACCCTATCTAATCTCTGAACTCTGATTCTCACTCTAACTCACTAACTAACTAACTCCCTAACTAACTCTCTCTATGCCTTTTAGGCTTACATTTATACAAAAGGTTCTGTAACCCATTTCGGTTCAGATCCTTAATCTTTTGAACTAAATCCTGAATATCATCTAAGTCCACTTTTGACTCAACTAATCCCTAAGGATCCTCTCTAGTTCCACAAACCATGAAACCAATTCCTAATCTAAGATTTACAATTAATTCCAAAATCTCTCAATCTCTCAACTATCCTAATTCTCTCATGTTCTCCAACATTCAAGAACATTTACAAATATGCCTCACAATACTTAATTAAATCCTATTCTTAATATCTCTCATAAAGTTACTTGAAAACATTAAAATTACATTAATTTAATGTTCAGGAAACCAAATTCCTTGAAAACACAAGACCCCTAAGTCAACCAAAATACAACAAAATTTCTGAGCTGGATGCTCCTGCATCAGACTCCCAAGGTTGAAAACATTCATGATATCTAGATCATGTGTTCTCATATGTTGATAGAAAACCTCCAGGGTCCCAAAGTTTGGTTTGTAGTTGTTTGAATGCTATGTTCCTTTGTTTTCGTTGTATGTTTGTTGTCTTCTATTTCATCTTCCTCTCCTTGTCAATCAGTTTCAAATTCTGATTGATCATTCTTCCTGTTGCTATCAATCTCCTCCATCTGGACTGCTTCATCATTAATTTCCATAATTCTTCAATATCTATCTCTAGCACATCCTTAGGCTGGTACATACTCTATCATTTGTTGTTGTACTCTATCCACTCATCTTCAAACTGTTGTTCATTATCTTCTCTTTGAAGTTGTCGGATTCTTACTACCACCCTTTCATCCTTACCCTCTTGTGACTTTCCAAACAACCTTTGTTCAATATCTGTAAATTTACTTTCAAAAAATAAATGGTCCTCCAATTCCCCTTGTACTTGATTCCTCTCAAATATATCACTATGATGTTCATCAACTCCATCATATTTTGCTTCCTCTTCCTTGACAACCCTCAGTAATTGTCCTTCACTTCCTTCACTGATTCTAACAGTAAAATTAATTTCTTCAAGCACAGTATCTTCATGCTTTTCATTTTCCTCATCAGCATGTCCGACCTGGCAACTTCCAATCTTCTTCAGTTCTAAAACTGACTCTTCAACTTGAAACATGTTTGTCTCATTTTCATCAAATCCTGTAATCATAAAACAATTATCAGAATTAAAAATATAAGGCCTCATTACCTCTTCTTCCTTTGGCAATATTTCAGTATGTTGCTCTGACTTTTCCTTCTCTATCAACACATCAGTATGTTGATTCCACCTCTCTAAAGAATTCTCTAAAGGACTCTCAAAACTGTCAGCAAGTCTCTCTTCCACACCATCTGCTTCAATGATGTCTTTCTGCTCTTGTCCACTGTAGTGAACTACTTCTTTTGCAATCACACTGTCATATTCTGAATTTTCTAGCAAATATTCCAACAATTCAATTTCTCTTTGACACTTCATAAGTACTTCATCGTCACTTATAATTCCTGCATTTGTACACAATTTATCAGTTTGAAAATTACAAGGTTCAACAGTCTCAACTGTTGCTTCACATATCAATTCTTCAGACTGAATCTCATCTCCTTCTTTCACAAGAAATTGTTCTTGTGTTGTAATAGCTTCAAACATCAATGTATTACTAAATTCTTTCTGCTGCAATAATTCACTACTTTTCTCATTCAAGAGACATTCTCCATCATTCTTTACTTCAGAGTATTTATCTTCTGAAAGATACTCTTCCATACTTTTGACAGTCTCAAAAGATTGCTCATCCTCTGCAAAACTTGTAATCACATCAAAATTATTAGATTCAAATATACAAGGTTTCATATCCTCCTGCTAATCTGAATTTGTCCAACAGTTCAGAAAATCATCAATAATTCCTTCTTCAGCAAAGTAAACTTCTTGTTGTCTTGAATTCGCACAATGGTTCATAAGATCTTTCACAGATCTCTAGTCTTCATCTTCACCCAGAACTTCACCTTGTTCTGCTTCACAAATGGAAACGTCCATTTTCAACTCAGCTTCTCTGAGTTCTTCAGACTTCAATTTAACATTCATTACTTGTTCAAGCTTCATCAGCTCTTCTGCTAACTGCATATTCACCTGCTGATTTCTCTTCTCTTGTAGCCTCTACCACTTTACTTTCTTCCTCATGACACAACCATTCTTTTGTTCATCCTTATTCATTTGCAACATCTTCATCAATAACTCAGGATGAACTGCAATTTCAGCCTTCTACCTCTCATATTCTTCTTCACTTAATTGTCTCTATATGCCATTTTCCTTAGCATCCTCTTTCTCCACCTTTCTTCTACTGTGGGCTTTATCAAAACCTTTACTATGACTATCAGTAGTCATTTTCTCCTCTATCTTCATGAGTTCCTCACTCACTTACGATGAACTGTATTAAAGCCTCTGCAACAGCAAGTCCTCCCTACTGTCACTTACCTCACCAAGCTTTCCTCTGTACTTGGTCTTTTGGCAAGCACTTGGTTCTTTATTCTCTCGAACCTCTTTGAACACTTCTCTCTTCTCCTTCTAGGCTTCAACTCATCTGCACCTTTTAAGAACACAACTGTCCTCTTGTATTTCAATCACAAATGAAATACTAGGTTCTGGCCACCTCTTCTTTCACTCAAAAATTCTTACCAGCTTTCTTCATTATTGCTTCTTTTCTTTTGCTGAGATACCTTCTTTTGTCTACAACCTGAATTCTGCAACCACAATCTTCAAACCAAATTTAAAAAAAAAAACATATCATCTCACCTTCAAGATCTCTGCATGATCTTGTTCTACCATTCACCTGCACTTTGAATGGATTATTCTGTATTTCTTTGCATTTGCAAATTCTGCTACACTTTATCTCTGTGTGCCTACTGTTTGTCAAATTTAAAATATGATCTCCTCTTGCTTGTATACATACCTCTGTTCTAAGTTTCTCAAAGAAATCTTACACGTAGAATTTCCTTGTTCATCTCTCATACCAAAAATGATGCAGCAAAAGCCACATCTACCCACATTATGCAAATAAAACTACATGTCACACTATGTCCGAGGAATTTTAATATTCTTGCTTAGTAAAACCTTCACAAGTCAAAGTTCAATGCTCCTTCAATAAACTCTATGCGGAAACATTTGATTTAACTATCCAAAGTCTGGACCTTTATAAACCTTTGAGCGGAACCTTATAAATCCTTCATAATCTTTGGTTAATTCTTATTACCCGTACATATTAACCATACCATGGATTTTAGACTTTGGTTAAAACTCAACTTAAACCATAATACATTAATCCCGCTTATTTTTATTATAATTCCCATATAATAGAAATATTTCATAAATCACACTTAAACCTTACCTTTCCTCCATTCCACAAACCTTTGCACATATATCAATGCTCTCCTTAACGCATTAAATCTCCGCCGTCGATCTCATTCCTCAATCCGACGAGTATCGCAACATATCACGCGCCAACTAGCCTGGCCAATCTCCACCATTTATTTCTCCTACCTCAATCTAACGATGGTCATGTAATCTCGTACGATTACATGCACAACCGATATTAGATTGAGAGCGCACGAGAAAGTGGTTTTCTCATGCTACGTGTCAACCCCTCAAGTTAATCGCGTGAAATCATAGAATACCATTTACAACTTTTAGGGCATGCAAGATACCACTGACCACTTGTGAAGACCACTCCATCCTTCTGCTAACACGTGGCTCAATTTGATCCATTCACTTCTTGACTTCATTTTGCGCGACTTAATCCTAGCCGTCTATCTCACACAATCTTGTCCGTTGATCTGACTGATCCAACAACTGTACTTTGTTGCTACATTCTTTTGTTTCTTACTATGTAATAGCCCATTCGTCTTTCAGCCTCAATATTTGTTCTTTCCTTATGGTCTTCAACTGTTTTGATCTCGATCTCCACTCTGTTACTTCATTTCTTCGTGCCTTTACACTTCCTTCATAATTCCTTAGGTTTGAGGAAACCTTGCAGTTATACCTTCACTGTAACATTAAAGGCTTTCTCCAATACTGTCTGTATGCAAGCCCATAACACTCCTCTTCGTATTTCGTCTCTGGTTCTGCACACTTGAAAACATATGTTACGCAGATTTATTCTAATCCACACACAATTTATAATTCAATTACTCAATCCACACTTGCACAATTTAGAATTTAAAACTTTGTGTATATATAAACAAATAATGACATAATGAGTCTCTCTCTCTCTGGCCTGATTTTCTAATCATTGTCCTTTTCCATTCTTGCCCGTAGGCTTACAGTCAACCCTATCTAATCTCTGAACTCTGATTCTCACTCTAACTCACTAACTAACTAACTCTCTCTATGCCTTTTAGGCTTACATTTATACAAAAGGTTCTATAACCCATTTCAGTTCAGATCCTTAATCTTTTGAACTAAATCCTGAATATCTTCTATGTCCACTTTTGACTCAACTAATCCCTGAGGATCCTCTCTAGTTCCACAAACCATGAAACCAATTCCTAATCTAAGATTTACAATTAATTCCCAAATCTCTCAATCTCTCAACTACCCTAATTCTCTCATGTTCTCCAACATTCAAGAATATTTACAAATATGCCTCATAATACATAATTAAATCCTATTCTTAATATCTCTCATAAAATTACTTAAAAACATTAAAATTACATTAATTTAATGCTCCGGAAACTAACTTCCTTGAAAACACAAGACCCCCTAAGTCAACTAAAATACAATGAAATTTCTGAGCTGAATGCTCCTGCATCACTTTATCATTGTGAACATATGTAATATTATCTAGGAGAAATGTGAAAACACGAATTTTAGTGACTATCTCGTGATAAATATGTGGAAAAAATAATATATATTGAGTTTTTCATTAAGAAATAATCAAATATATTATTTTTTAGAAGTTTAAATCTAATATAGTATGAATTTTGTATTATTTAACTCATATTTATTATTAAAGAGAGTTAAATTTAAACAATTACAATAGAAAATAAAGAACCAAAATATCACTAAAATGTTATATGTTTATTATTAGAAAAAGGTTCACTTGCCTTTAAGGGAGAACTTCCAATGGAGCAAATCCCCAACAACAAGTAACTTCACAAGCCTTATTTTACATTTCTTGATCCTCATCTTTAAAGAGATCAATTTCTATTTTAAATTGATAAGAGTTGCTATAAATATTAAATTTAAATTTCTTGAAAATCTCATAATTTTAGTGATAAATTAAAATTTTATATAAATAGATTTTTTAAGTTATATTAAATATAAATTAATTATAAAAAATTCTGACTTAAGTTTTTTAAATTTAACAATAGGTTGAATTTTATAAACCAATATAGATCCATCTTAACAATGGATCTACCAAAAGATAAGAGGAATCGAATCTCACTATATGAAAATCTCTTTATAGAATGTAAAACTTGAAAAAATATGTATACGTCAAAATATTTAATCTCTTTTAGTGATTGATAAATCTATGATTAAAATGGATCTATATTACTAGTTTTCTATCTTTATATATAGATCAACCATAGTGTAATTTTTCATTGGTTAAATTCTATTTTTAAATAATTTATTATTATTAATATTTTATATTAAAAATTGAATGAGTTACATATTTTCGTCTTATTATGAACTAACTAAATTATTTTACCTTTAATTATTTTTTCCTTGTGAGTATTGAAATATTTTACTAATTAAGTTAGAATGAATATGAATGAACTATCTAAGCAATAGAAAAATATTTATTGTAATTTTACAATCATAGTTTCAACCATACTAAACTTTGTAATTTATAAAAAAATATTTGCATTTTGTTTTTTAAAGTTGTTTTACATGCAATTTCTTTTATAAAATTTTGATATAAGTTCACCAATACATAATCTATAATAAATATTATTTCATAAAAATAAACATCATGATGATAACCATCTAATAAACATAAAAATCTTCTAAGATACACATTCAAATTCACTACCACCATCTAATTATATACACCTCTAGCACATATAAAATTTATTAGCTAGCACACAAATCTAATAATCTAATAAGGCATCACATTGTGATCATATCTAACAAAACACAAACATTGTAATCTAATATTATCACTACACACATCCTCAAATTAATATACATCTCATGTCAAATAGTTTCTATCACATACACATCTATCTGCAAGCACGTTAAATGAACATATCTAACATGACCTAACAATATACACATCAACCCCAACATATAAATTAAGTATATAAACATGAACACAAAAAATGCACCATATAAATACATATGATACAACAGACGTAGTAGTGGTAGCCTGGTTTGCAACAGAAGACGATGGATAGTCAACTACTTCTTCAATGTCTATCAAACTCTAAGGTGGAGGAGGAGGTGGTTCGTTTGGATTCTCGGAAGAAAAATGAGGCACATCCTCTAGCTCTGGAATTTGATCATCAGAAAAATGACGAGGAGGTGTACTATGAAAAGGGTCATCGACACCCTGACCATGATCCAATGGGTTAGCACTACCAGAATCATGATCACCACCCTCATCATAATGATTTGATGGGTAGCACTACGTGAAACCTCATATGACGTATCTAAAGTTGCATGTCCGACATCCCTCATCGTTGCTAGTAACCTACTAGATCTGATGATATGACACATAAGAGTCATCATCTCGCGTAGGTAGTCCCTCAAGGGATCCATGAACTTAGGATCTAGATTTTTATCTCAAACCCTCACAGGGCAGACTCCCTTTTCAACCAAAACTCTAAACAATCTGTCACAATAGCCCATACCAAATCTCATACCAACCCTATGGGCTCAGATTCCCACACCCCCCTAAAGATGTGCCTCACCCTCTTGGGCCTTACCCATCTCCTCATCTTCTCCCTCCGGTGGGGGAGGAGGCATATCCCTAAGGAATGTGCCAATGTCTACAAAATATATAGTACACAACAATAATTAGACAATTTCATTAAATAATTTAATAAAACAAGTTAAAGAACGTGCTAGAATAAATTTTATTCTAATTAATTAAGACAATAAATGAAGCTAGATTAATTTAAAGAAAACACTAATATTACCTCTATCATCTGCAGGTTCATCCTATGCGAGAGGATGTTGGGAAACTGTCTCCAATCAATACTCATGTACAGAAACTACAAAAAGTTAAACGTGTGGTCATCCTCACTAGGCAATAGAGCCAGTGCCTGGGTGGAAATCTTGGCTGGATACTCAAACAGGCCCCTCTTGGAAATTATTTGGCCCCACATGCGCATCTACACCTTAGTCAATGACCTCGGAGGGTGACTCGTCTTGGGAAACCTCTAAAATAATAAACAAAAAATCTTTGAAGTGAAATGGAAGCTCGTCCTCCCATATATCATTGCACAAAATCTATTTAAATCCATACAAAACTACCTCCAAAAAATGGCAGACCATATGATACATCGTGGTGTTAGAATCAAAGAATCGACATAATACAAAGGAGGGAAACTAATGTGCTACCCATCACTCGTAAAGTGTGCAATGGTGGTCACTAATAATGAAGGACACCTAACCTCTTGTGCAGTAAAATAATAAATCTGTAGTTGTCCACCATGCACTTGAAAAATCTATTAGACGAACTTCATGAGATCCAACATATCTCTAAGAGTAGGCAAGTTGACTCTCTACTACAACCCCATGGGGACATCAGGGAACTGGGGAAAATCCTCCCCTCTCCTGGATAGGCTAGTGATAAAATATATTTCCTCCTCAGAGAGCCTATACCACGCCTCAAGACTTACATAGAAACACTCCACCGGTGGATCAAATGTGCCAACAAAATAGAGTGCACCTTCAGGGATGTAGCCTCCTCATAGTACTTGAGAAGGCCTACATTCCTCAAGAGCGCTCGAGTCGTTCCACTAATAGGGTGAGGGTATAAATCCCTCTCCCTCTCTCGAGACTCCCATGGTCATACCACATTGTATTGGTATGCCATTTGCTCCTGCATCTGATGTTGCTCCCTCTGTTGACGTCTCTGCAGCATGATTTACATATAAAATACATCAACCCCATACATAAAACAATTTTTTTATATTAAATGAAAAATGTATTTATAAATATGGAAACATAACTTTCAATTAAAAAAAAAAACTTTGGTGCACCCAAAAAATAGTAATGCACTGACTTTAGTGCGCTATCAAACACAACCGCAATGGATACAATGCTTACATACACATGATGCACCACTTTTGGTTCACATATTTAAATTTTCATTGCAATGTGTCTCAAACTTGTGCACCAGTGTGCACGTATAAGAATTTCGCACCAGTACGGAACGTTCTGGTTATCAAACGCGCCGAGCTATATTTTTTAATATTATTTTTTTGGTGTGTTTGGTAAATATAAATGCACCAAGCGTAACCTAAAAACGTACACACCGACGTACAATTTATAGCTTTTCTTGGTGCATTTTCATTTACGAAAAGCACCGCAAAAATAATGGTGTCTTAGTTTCACGCACCAAACGACAATGCACCCTGTAAATTTACAGGGTGCACTGCTATCGATGTGAGCCGAAGTTGTTGAATGCACCGCACAAGATTTTTTTTTTTCAAAAACAATGGATTTTTTGAACTATTTTGCAATTTTGATCCACTAAAAAATTAAATTAGAGATAAACATAGACATTTGCTCGTCGATGAGGCATTGTTGACATGTAATTGAAAAAAACAAATTTCACCACCGTTTGAGAAAATTGGAAAGCCACACACTGAGCACAGTATGGAAGGATGGTAAGCAAGAGAAGCATTGACGTCGGGGTGCTTGCATGAGACAAGAGTGGCATTGGTGCTTCATAGATCTGCAACATTGTGGATGGTAAAAATGAAATTTACAACTGAGAGGTTTTTTTTTTTATTTAACCCTCTTTTAGTGCATTATTATAACTGCACTAGTGCATCAAATATCCAAGAGCACCGCATTTCTTTTAATTAAAAAACCTATAATATTGCTTTTTTTAAGACGCTTCGGGGTGTTTGAATACATGTACCGCACTAATGCTTTGTTGGATTATAGCACCACTTTTTAAAAAAAATTAAAACCTCATAATATTTCTCTTTATAAAACGTACCAGGGCGTTTTAATACATGAACAACATTGGTGCTTCATTGGAATATAGCACCGCATTTTTTTGAAAATTTAAAACTATAGTGGTGTTCCTTCTAAGTATACGCCGAGGCATTTTACTACAATAAGGGCACCAATGCTCAAATGTATATAGCACTGAAAAATTTTAAAATTTTACATTTTTCCGGTGCTATCAATTATTCAAGCACCAACGCGTGGTATATTGTGCATGCACGAGGTCGTTATAGTATTGGTTTAGCACCGGGTCATCGTCACAATATAGCATGGAACTGGGAAAAATGAATTTTACAATTGACATTTTTGTAAATTTAACCCTTTTCTGGTGCTATCGAGTAGTATACTCATTGCTTATCTTTGTTATTTAGCGATTTTTTTTTTTTTTTTTTTATTTTTTTTTTTAAATTATAAATTTGTCATGGTGTACCTTGCTCTATTCGGCACCAGTGCTTATATGGATAGTAAAGCACCAATGAATTTGTATATTATAGATGCACCGTCAAAAAAAAAATTCTTGCCCACCTCTACTACAAACTAATTTTTGGACTATTTTCATAAGGGCTTCCACAAAAACATCAGCTAGAAGGTCTTTTCCTTGTAGTGGTTTCCTTTTTTCTTAAAGATGAAAATTCATTTATATGTCTATTGCACATGTGTGTGCACACATGATCTCTAGTTATATTTAGGTTTGTTAATTCTTGGTAAGAATTATTATTTTACCCACATACATTCTAGAAATGAAAATTTGTTTACGGACTATACAGATATATGGATTATTTATCAATATGTAAATGCATATTTAAATATTTACATATAATGGAGTTCAACCCTCTTGAACAAAGTTTTATGCACCACCTAAATTATGGAGTTCACATACAAAGGATGAGATTTAGATGATTTATTCCACGATATTTTTTTGGGACTGCTCCAATCCAATCTAGTAAACAACTTTCTCCCTTCTGTTATTAGAATTACTATGTTTAATTTTTCTTGCTTGTTAATAACTAGTAGAACAACAAAAGTTAGTTACTCCTGTAAGGACGATCAATTATGACATTTTTGGTGGATATAAGTTCGAATCTCATAAAAGCACATCCAGTTTACCAGAAAAACCAATTGTAAGCAATGTAGCAGGATATAGAAATGGAAACTTGGAACAATAACGAATAAAAATTATAGGTAATGTGAGAATACATATTAAAAGCAAGTATTGAGATGGTGTCTTCAATAAGTCATTTTCATATGTGAAATTGATTGTAACGTCCTTCAAATTTTTATTTATTTTTTAATCTCATAAGATAGTTAAATCGATTAACAACCTGTGGAATGTTGGTCAACGATTAAACGATGAAGTAAATTGAATCCAACCTACATTGCAAATAAAGATTTTGATGTATGATTTAGTAAAATTGGGGAATTCAAACTTCAAACATGTATTTTGATGGATGATTTAGTAAAAATGGGGAATTCAAACTTCAATCATTTTTTTTTTGAAAAAAAAAATGTACAACTGTGACTAAGAAATAAGCATGGAGGTAGAGTTGGAAATATTCAAGCCAGTATCAGTGAATAGCTTACAAATAGATGTTTTAGTTTTTTAGAGAATATTGAAGAAACAATAAGCTCTTTAGATAAATAGTTATTACACTTTTTCTGAGTCTGCGTACGAGACACAAAGATGTAAAGACTGGAGATATGAAAAATATATACAATGAACTACTTTTACCATAGATAAAAGTAAGACAAATTTTCTTTTTGGGAGAAAAAAGCATGGACTTGTTTTTAAGAAAAATATTGTTGAACAAACCTTTGGAGCTACAATCGCAAGAAAACAATAGAGGCTTAGTGTTTCGTTGAGAAATTGGAAACTAGATAATTGTGAATTCCTTATGTATTCATATGGAATTTTCAATGATATATGTGTAGATAGGATCGTGAATAAACTCCACAACACAGAAAATTGTATTATTAATTTGAAAAAAAATGATATTTATACAATTGAAAATTGAAGAGAGACAATTGTGTTTGAATAACTTCTCCATAACTTATTAATGATAAATATAAGTAAAATTGTGAAGTAATGTTAACTAATAATATAAAATTTGATCTCAAAGGATTAGTTAACATTTATCCCTTAATCCGAAGGGACATCTGACATGCCAAGCAAAATTCTAAACTTTTCAAACTTTTCACGTCCCAATGCTTTGGTAAAAATATCTGCAATTTTCTATGAAGTAGGACAATGTGTGAGATGAATGGTTTTGGCCTCTACATGATGTCGAATCAAGTGATATTTTGTGTTAATATGTTTGGTTCGATCATGGAATCTAGGATTCTTGTTCAATTGAATTGCAGAAGTGTTGTCAACAAAGAGAGGCATTGAAGTCTTTTGTTTTTCCTGCAAATCTCCAAGTATTTTCTAAAGCCAAATAATTTCTTTTTTAGCTTTAGTTGCAGCAACATGTTCGTCTTCAGTGGTAGAATCAGTAGGTACAAATTTATTTACTTGATCTCAAAGTGACAAATACTCATCCAAGAGTCATCAAATAACCAGAAGTAGACATTCCATGCTCTTTATCACCATCAAAATTAGCATTTGAATAACCAGTGAGATGGAAGTCTCAAATTTTGGAATATTTGATTCCATATGATTGAGTGCCTTTCAAATATTTGAGCACTCATTTTTTTGTGACCCAATGACCTTCACAAGGCTGATGCATAAACCTGGATAGTATTCCTACAACAAAAATTATGTTAGGACGAGTAGGAGCAAGATAAATAAAACTTCCAACAAGTGGATTGTACTTTGTTGGATCTTCAAATGGATTACCTTCATTTGAAGTAAGATTTAGATTCTACTTCATTGGAGTAAAAACAGAATTACAATCATGATTTCAAATTTACTCAATAATTTTCCAACATATTTTTTCTGAGAAATAAAAATATGTTGAGATTTTTTATCAACTTCAATTCATAAATAATAATGAAGTAAACCCAAATTTTTCATATCAAAAAACTTTTGTATCTCCATTTTAACAGACACTATATAATAATCATTGTTCCTTATGACCATTAAATCATCAACATAGACAACTAGATATACAACTGATCTTCCAATTTTCTTGACAAATAAAGTTGCATCATATAGATCAAAATGCTTATAATTCAACTTGAGAAGATGCTCAGTTATTTTTTCATACCATGCTTGGGGTGATTGTTTCAAACCATACAATTATTTCACTAATTTGCATACCTTCTTCTCTTTTCCTTTAACAGAAAAACCCTATCGTTGAAACATGTAGACATTTTCTTTTGGCTCTCCATTTAAGAAGACAATTTTTACATCCATATGATGTATTTTCCATCGTTTTTGAGCTGCAAGAGAAAATAAAGTTCTAATAGCACCCCATTTAGTTATAGGAGAAAATGTTTATGTATAATAAACACCTTCCTTTTGTGCATACCTTTTTTCTATAAGCCTTGCTTTGTGATTTTCAAGTGAACCATCTACCTTAAAGTTAATTTTATTTTATAAACACACTTACAACCAATGGGTTTGATGCCAACAGGAGGATCCACCAACCTCTAAGTGTCATTTTTAATGAGAGCATCATACTCCCTTTGCATTGCATATTTCCATTCATTACAACTAGCAACTTCTTCAAATGTAGTAGGTTCATTAACAACAGAAAAATTAAATTCACAATCATAGAACTACTAGAATTGTTACCTGAACTTGAAGTAACATCTCCTTCTTTTCCTTTATTCTATTAGTAGAACTTCTTGTATCAAATTCATCATACCTTTTTGGAAATGTTCTAATCTGTGTTGATCTTCATAGTGAATGTTGTGGTGGTTGCTCATCTTGAAGATCATGCTCTTCAAGAGCAGTTTCTAATCCTACAAAACATTACTATCATCCATTTTTTCTTCAGAAAAAATATTATCATCATCCAATTTTTCTTCATTTCGTATTGAAGATGGGAAATTTACAGAAGGAAAATCCATATACTGATCTAGAATGGGAATCCCCCCTTCAGGATGTGGAAGATCATTATCTGATTCATAATAAAACTTTTTAGAAGTGAATTTATCTAAATTTCTGAGTTTTATATCAATAGTGGAAGCATCTTTAGTAGATTCAAGAAAAATTACATCTCGTAAAATAATAAATTTCGTGTTATCCTCATCATACAACCTGTAAGCTTTGGAAGTAGTATAATATCCCAAGAAAATACATTTGTGACTCTTGGAACCCAATTTGTTGCGCTAATGTTTAGGAATCAATGCTGTTGTGAAATAGCAACAAGAAATTCTAGTTTAATTTGTCCTTGAATTAAACTGTGAATTAAATTCAAATTCTATTCTCATGGCAACTTAAAATAGTTAAGTTAAGTTTATTAAACTTACCTAACTTAGGAAATTTGAGTTGGAAGTCTTTTGGAAGTCATGTATATGTTATCCCTACTTTGTAGGAGTCCAGTGTGAGTTAATTTTGAGTTGTAAAATAGAAGAATCAGTTTCATGAGTCAGTTTAGTTAAATTGTTCTCAAACTGATTGAGAGAACTAATAGTGAGTTAACAATCAATGGTGACACTAATGAACTCTACCAATGCTACTCTAGTTAACTGAATATTTACTCATCAGAAACTCATGCATATTGATTATGAGAAAGACCTAGTTGAGACTAGAGTGCAGGGACAGTGTACTATTTGTTTTAGATTTTTCTGAGTTTCACTGATAGTGCATGTAATCAGGAACTAATCCTTGAGGGATTGCGCTATTTTTAGAGGTTTTATTTTCCTTTAAATACAAGTTATGCTTCATAGGAATTACACATTAGAATAGACTTGGAGAGCTTGCGAAGAGGCTAAGATTTGGCCTTGAGCTTGCTTATGAGTTGGAGATTGAATTTGTTGAGTGTTAGGATTGTTCTTGAGAGAACAAGCATTGTAATTTCATCTTGATTTTCCATATTAATACAAAACAAATAGTGGGGTTTTGAGCTATGGTTTTCCTCGGATATTTATTGTGTTATGTGCCTTTGATTCTATTCCTCTATTGATTATTGTTTTCTCGATGTTTATTGGCTTCCACTGTAAAGAGTAGAAGTATATTCTTGTCTATTTCTTTAGCAAATTGCATTAGCTTGTGAATCTACGGGATTTTCTACATGGTATCGGAGCAAGATTGTTTTTGGGCCGAGATTTTGAAGAGAATATCTGAGAATTTATGTGAAAATTTTTCAGAAACAAATTATAGATCTTGATTCCTTGAGAAAAAATACCAAAATTAAAAAATATAAAAAAAAAAAAAAAAAAAAAAAAACAACAACAACAACAACAACAACTAAATCGGAGTTCGGATGAGGGAGATATCATTGATTTAAAATCAGCTCTCTAGAGGAGATTTCAAAGTTTTGAGTTTTGGGTTACAAGTGAAAGTCAAATTTGCATACATACTTCAAGATTGGCAGATGGAATTCCATGGTTTGAGGCTTGAGTATGCCTTGGAAGGCAGCTCGAATTTTATAGCCTGGAGGGAGATGATGGAAGTTGTGCTAGAGGAAAATGGCTTGAAGGAATTTGTTAAATAAACAATTCCTAAGCCAGTAGCTACTGATGCACAGAACTTGGCCGAGTGGAAGAAGTGTGTTGCGAAGGCAAGGAAGATAATCCTTGAGGGAGTTCGAGATCATATTGTCTCGAGTCTCCATGGAAAGGAAAACCCGAATGCTATATGGAAAAAATTGACGGACTTGTATTAGAATAACGGTGATCAAAGGAAGTTGGCACTAAAGGATAAACTTCGTAAAATCAAGATGGAGAAATGCGAGATGATTCCAAAGTACTTGACCAAGTTCACTCAATGCTGGGATGAACTTGGAAGTGTTGGAATCACGATTTCTGAGGAGGATATGGTGATCCTTGCTCTTCTTAGACTCCCAAAGGGTTGGCATAGTTATCAAGATTCTATCAATGGTCGGCAAAAGTTTCCAGATTGGGAATGACTACGGTCGGACTTGATGCAGGATGAGATCAGGAGGAATACCAGGGAAGGCTCTTCATCAAAGATTGATGATGAAGAGAACTATGCCTTAGCGATTAAGGTGAGGAAGGGGAAAAGTTAAATTTCCCATTCCAAATCAGATTCTTATCATGGAGGTAAGAAGAAGGACATGACAAAAGTTAGGTGCTTTCATTGTCACAATATGGGTCACTTTGCTACAAATTGTCCATTGAAGAAGTCCAAGGAGAAGTCCTTAGGTGGAGTGGCGGGTGAGGCCTTGGCCTCACAATTTGAATTAGACTTTTCCCTCATTGCATGCATGATGTCTTCAATCATGGGAAGTTTCTGGTACTTAGATAGTGGAGCTTCATTCCACATGACTGGTGACAAAGAGTTATTTAGTGAACTGGAGGAGAAAAATCTCAAGATGCATATCGAGATGGGTGATGACGGTAAGTATAGTATTATTGGTGTGGGCACTATTACTTTTCAGAGGGAGCATGCAGCTCCACTCACCTTGAAGAATGTTATGCATGTACACGCACTAAAGAAGAACTTGGTATCCATTTCCATGCTTGAGGATAAAGGCTATGATGTGATATTTTCGAAAGGAAAGGTATTCCTTTGACACAGAGCCACAGGTAAAGTAAAGAAGATAGGGATTCGAGTTCATAATCTCTATAAGATAGAGGTAGAGGATTGTGTTGCTTTGAGTTCAAAAGCGGAAAAGATGTTGAGCTGAGACATCAACGGGTTGTGGCATAGGAAATTAGGCCACTTGCATCATGGGGCTTTGAAGATATTGTAGCAAATCTCTACCGGTCTTCCCAAACGTACACTTGAGAAAGTTGATACATGCAAGGGTTGTACTTTGGGAAAATACACCAAGTATTCCTTTGGAGACAGAGACAGTCGAGCAGATTTTATTCTAGAGAGAGTCCATTCAAATGTGTGTGGACAATTCTTGACAGCATCCATGGCCAAACACAAGTATTATGTTATATTTGTTGATGATTATTCTCGTAAATGTTGGATATTATTTATGCAGAAAAAGGATCAAAATTTCACAAAGTTTTATGAGTTCAAAGCATTGTTAGAGAAAGAGTCTGGCAAGAAGGTTAAAGCTCTATGGGTTGATAATGGTTGTGAGTATGTCTCCAATGAGTTTAGGAACTTTTGTGTAGCGGAAGTGATTAAACAAGAGTTGACGGCATCCCATAACCCTCAACAAAATGGGGTTTCCAAGAGGAAGAACAAGAGCATAGTAGGGGTAGCATGGCAATGTTGCATGATTAGGGCTTACCACTACACTTATGGGATGAGGCATGCAACACAATGGTTTATGTTCAGAACCAAAGCCCACATCAGATACTTGAGATGAAGACACCAAAGGAGGCTTATTCCAGTAAGAGGCCAGATGTTGGTCACTTAAGGATTTTTGGGTCATTGGTTTATTGCCATGTGACCAAAGATGCACGGAAGAAGCTTGAGCCAACAATAGAGTTGGGGATATTTGTGGGGTACATTGAGACACCCCACAACTACCGGGTGTACATTCCAACCAGTCGAATGACAGTGGTTTGCAAGGATATCAGATTCGATGGGGAGAAGGCCATGCGAGTATCCCTTGAGAGGGAGCTTGAGCTACATATGGATGAGGAGATTTCAGCTCCTATGGTTGAGGGACCTTAGATTGATGTGGAGCAGCCACATGCAGAGGTTTAGAGAGTAGAGACATCCACTCAAGAAGAGTCTTCCAGAGAGGGAAGAAAGCACACTAGAGAGGCTGACAAATTGTTGGATGATGCACGGGAGAATGTGGGAGCACCCTCTTCTCAGTGTAGATAGAGGAGGTCACCAGAGAGGTACACTATATACATGGCACTTATGGGTTCATGTGTTGTGACGGAGCCATCCTCCTTTTAAGAAGCAGTGCAACAGTCAGTTTGGGTTGATGCGATGGTGGAGGAGTATGACTCCATAGTTTGAAACAGTGTTTGGGATGTGGTCCCAAGATCCGAGGACAAGTCAGTTGTGAGCTCTTGTTGGCTTTACAAGGTAAAGCAAGCTACATATTGTAGTGTGGAGAAGCATAAGGCCAGATTTTTGGCTTGTGGCTTTTCACATGTAGAGAGGATCGACTATGATGAGACCTTTTCTCCTGTTGCAAGGTACTCATTAATTAGATCTATTTTGGCACTATCAAGACAGATGGGTTGGAATATCCATCAGATGGATGTGAAGACTTCCTTCCTAAATGGCATGATTGAAGAAGAAGTGTACATAGAGCATCCTGAAGGTTTTGAAACCTTGGACCTTGAGTCGCATGTGTGTCGACTCAAGAGAGTGTTGTATGGGCTGAAGCAAGCAGCCCATGCTTGGTACACCAGGATAGATAGCTACTTCACTGGGTTGGGCTTCATGAAGAGTGAAGCAGATGCGAACTTGTATCACATAGTGGTGGAAGGTAACTTGTTGATCATTGTACTTTATGTAGATGATCTCATACTAACAGGTGATGAGAATCTCATCAAATATTGAAAGGAGGACCTTGCAAGAGAGTTTTAGATGAAGGACATGGGGCTCATGCATTACTTTCTTGGCATGGAGGTATGGAAGGTAGATGGGGAGTTGTTTATATCTCAAGGAAAGTATGCCTATGAGATACTCAGGAGATTCTGCATGGAGAGCAGTAAACCCATGGAGACTCCTCTAGCTGGTAACTGGAGGAAGGAGGATGCTACTTCAGGGGAAGTAATGGAATCTATTGTTTATAGGTAGCTTGTGGGTTCACTCATGTACTTGGTGAACACACAACCAGATATGTGCTATGCAGTTAACCAGCTTAGTCAAGTGATGGTTAGGCCTACCAAGCTGTATTGGAAGGCGATAAAGCATGTATTGAGATACCTCAGAGGCACTACATAATTTGGGTTTTGGTACAGATGGACAAAGGGAGTGAAGCTTCAAGGCTTCACTGATGTAGATTGGGCAGGGAGTCCATTCGATAGGAAGAGCACATCAGGAGGGATCTTTAGTATTGGGTCAGCGGCAGTTTCTTGGTACAGCAGGAAACAGAGATCGGCTACACTCAGTTCGACAAAGGCAGAGTACATGGCTACAAGTCAGGCAGCATGTGAGGCTATCTGCATGAGGAAGATCCCGATTGGTTTGTTTGCTCAGAAGATGGACCTGATAGTGATTTATTGTGATAATCAGAGTTGTCTCAAACTCTCTAAAAATCCAGTCTTTCATGATTAGTCCAAGCATATTGATATCTGGTATCATCATCTCAGAGATTGTGTATTGAGATGGATCAAGGAGAAAGGTGCTGACATCTTGACAAAGGCATTGTCAAGATGTAAATTCAAGTTTCACAGAGACATGATCAGGGTAGTTGATAATCCCTTTCTTATTAAGAGGGAGTGTTGAGAAATGGCAACAAGAAATTCCAGATTAATTTGTCCTTGAATTAAACTGTGAATTAAATTCGAATTCTGTTCTCATAGAAACTTAAATTAGTTGAATTAATTTTATTAAACTTACTTAACTTAGTAAATTCAAGTTGGAAGTCTTTTGGAAGTCATGTATATGTTCTCCCTACTTTGTAGAAGTCCAGTGTGAGTTAATTGTGAGTTTTAAAATAGAAGACTCGGTTTCATGAGTCAGTTTAGTTAAATTAGTTCTCAAACTAATTGAGAGAACTAATAGTGAGTTAACAGTCAGTGGTGACACTAATGAACTCCACCGGTGATACTCTAGTTAACTGAATATTTACTCATCAGAAACTCATGCATGTCGATTCTGAGAAAGACCCAGTTGAGACTAGAGTGCAGGGACATTGTACTATTTGTTTTATATTTTCCTGAGTTGCACTGATAGTGCATGAAATCAAGAATTGATCCTTGAGTAATTGCATTATTTTTAGAGGCTTTATTTCCCTTTAAATACAATCTATTCTTCATAGGAATTATACATTGGAATAGATACTTGGAGAGCTTGTGAAAAGGCCAAGCTTTGGCCTTGAGCTTGCTTATGAGTTGGAGATTGAATTCGCTGAGTGTTGGGATTGTTCTTGAGAGAACAAGCATTGTAATTTCATCTTGATTTTCTAGATTAATACAAAACAAATAGTGGGGTTTTGAGTTGTGGCTTTCCCTCGATATTTATTGTGTTATGTGCCTTTGATTCTCTTCCTCTATTGATTATTATTTTCTCGATGTTTGTGGGCTTCCGCTATAAAGAGTAGAAGTAGATTCTTGTCTCTTTCTTTATCAAATTGCATTAGCTTGTGAATCTATAGGATTTTATACAAATGCATAGCGTAGAGAACCAAAAACTCTAAAATGTTGAACAACAAGAAGACGATTATACCACATTTCACAAGGAGACTTATTATTGATGGCAGAAGAAGAACAACGATTACAAATATAGACTGCACAAAGCATTTCTTCTCCCCAAAACATAAACTTAACATTCTTAAAGAACATCATTGGTCTCACCGTATTTAGCAATGTTCTATTTCATATGTTTTTCAACACCATTTTGTTGTAGATTATAAGGAATTGTAGTTTGATGTTTGATGCCATTGTCTTGCAAATACTTTTCAAAATCATGAGATGTGTATTCACCACCATTTATCAGATTGTAGAGTGCCAATGTTAAGTTGAGTTTCATTTTTAATCGATAAATGAAAATTTTTAAAAGTTTAAAAAACTTGTGATTTCTCTTTCAACGGATAAACCCAAAACATCCTCGAGTAGTCATAAATAAACTTCAGCATACATTTATTACCATTGTTAGATGGAACCGGCATGGGCCCACTTAAATCAGAATGTATGAGACCTAACTTCTTGGAAGCTTTAGAAGTAGAATTATGAAAAGGTTGCTTGCATTGCTTGCCCAAAATACAAGCATCACATGTTGTAAGTTCTCTTGGAATAGTAGGAATCCCTTTAATGCCTTGTTGTTTCATAATCTTGATACTATCATAATTTATATGAGCGAAATAAGCATGCCACAACAAACTAGAATATAGAGCTTCTCTTTATTGAGTCAAACTAGCATAAATGAATGTAGAACATGGTGTGCCTTTGAGTTTCAAAAGTTTGTCTTCTTCAACACCAGTCATAACAATCACATTATTAGATGCTCTATGTATTTCAACTATACCATCAATATATGTATATAATTCCCTTGCTTCCTTGTTTTTTCAACTGAATTAATCCAATTCCCAAAGTCTTTATTTGTGATTTATCAACAAAATAAACTACTCCATCAATATTATCACTGAATGTTTCAAAAAAATATCTTACGAATGTTGTATGACAAGTGGCTCTAGCATTTAATATCCAAGTGTATTTCCAATCAAATAAAGTAGTGCTAAAGACACCATTTATACTAAAATTAAAATGTGCAACAATGTAGTGGGCCGGTTCAAGTGGTTTTCCTTTGTCTGGAGGTTGTTTCTCTTTCTTTTCACTAAATTTCTCTTTCTTCTCACTAATATTTTCCCAAGGAATTTGACAATTAGGGGAAATATGACCAAGTTTACCAAATCTATAACACTTAACAGATTGTTTATCATTCTGAAAATTCATTTGTTTTCTATCACCTTGATGCTTATTACCCCTACCTCTGAAACATTTCTTACCATGACCTTTGTTGATTTTACCATTTCTAGCAAACTCTCCTTGATAATTTTGTTCTTTCTGTGCAAGACACAAAGTCTCAACATTGGGATTGGGAAGTGGCTCCTTTCCAAAGGATTTTTTTCTCTCTACAATTCTCTACAAGTTTATCAAATGTTATTTCTTTCATTTGTTCACTAGCTTGAAGAGATTCCAAGTAGTGTGAATAGGTAGGGTATAGGGATTTAATAAAAGTAGTGAGTTGCATATCAACTTTGACACCAGTAGAATTGATATCATGGTAAATGGATCTAAATTATAAATCCAACCTCATTGGATCATTATCTTTCAATTCCAAATTAAACAATTTCATCAATAATTGTATGATTTCCAGCTCTGAATGGGAGTCAAAAAGTTCTTTTAATTTTTTTAATGCTTCAAATGTTGTGGTGCTAAAAATAATATGTTGACTTACCTATTTTGTTACAAAAGCAGAAATTAAAGCATATGCCTTTTTATATTTACTCTTCCAAATTGCAAGTTGTTTCTCTTCTTCAAGTTGTTTTATTCACTATCACCCTTTCCTTCACAAATATATTCCCATAAATCGTTAAAAATAAGAGTATTTTTAACTTTTTGAAACCATTCATGGTAATTTTCCTTTCCACTGAGAACAATACCTACTAAGGAGATTAATGAATTCATATTTGTAGAAGTACTTTAGCAACCACACAATACTTCTCAATAGACTGTAAAAAACATTGAATCATCCAGTACACACCAAAGGAAAATTCACAATGTGTAATACCTCTGTGCGAAGTCAGTTTGTAGGACCCACTATGTAGAAGACATGGACGCAGGTCCTAGTTTGATGGCAAATGTGCATACAAAAGCGAGCAGGGTCATATGATGAGTCAAAAAACCTAGCAGTCATATGTAGGTTCCGGTGGAGTCACATCAACAAACAAAATATAGTCTCTGAAAAAATTAATAACAAATGCACTAACAGACAAACAAACTAGTAGTGGGGTCCCGAACAAATGAACTAGTAGTGGATCTGAGTAGATAATGAACAGGCGGTTATGTGGTGTCAATAGTCAACAACAAATGGATAAATGGACAACGGGTCCCATGGACTGGCGATTTTCCAGAAACCACAAACTGCTTTGTGCCATCCCCTTGGGTGGTTTTCAAAGTTGTCAGTGGGTTTCCAAAATAGTTTTGTGCCATGATTTCATCGAGCAAATATGATTTCTTCATAGACCATAACCTATGTAGTGAATCTCAACACTACAGAGTATGGAGTTAGAAATTAATCAGTAATCTGATACCAGTATAGGCATGCCCATGAATAAAATCCACAACACGGAAAATTATATTATTGATTTGAAAAAAATTGACATTTATAAAATTGAAAATTGAAGGGACACAATTATGTCTGAATAACTTCTACATAACTTATTAATGATAAATACAGGTAAAACTATGAAATAATGCTAGCTAATAATATACAATGTGTTAGGTCCCTATAATACTAGTGTAGCCCCCTTATTGTTATTGTTAGTGTAGCCCCCTATTGTTATTTTTGTGCCAATATAGCCCCCATATTGTTATTTTTGTGCCCTTACATTATTATTGTTATGTAGGATTTGATTATATTATGACCCCTTAGACCCCTATATATAACAAGGAGGTCTTGTCATTTGTATCATCGAAGAATTGTTCATTTATGTAATGTAAAGGAGGTTTTTCCCTCAAAGAGACTATTTCTCAAGTCGTTGAATCTATCTTTTCTTCTTTTTTGTAAGCTGATTGCATAATGTTTGGTATCAGAGCATTGGATTCTAAGGTTTTGCTGCTTCAAATAGGCCATCTTGGTATTTTTGCCATAACTTTTATTCGACGAGGCTTCAAAATCTAATGTTGCAAGCATGGGGATCATAAATATTGGTGAAATTCGTGTACAAATTTCAGATCTTGGTTCACTATATTTTCGAAGATATGATCTAAGGAAGTTAGGGTTTTTGTAGGCTCCAAAATTCCATCTCAAACAGGTGACCTAGGGAAAATCATCAAAACTTTCTCTTTGAGAATCAGATTTGAATTTCGTAAAACATGACCAAAATTTCACGAACTTTAGTTTTTCCTTTATCATTTTCAGGTCCAATGGTTTAAACAGTGACATGTGGCACTCCATACAATTTTTCTCTACTAAACCAGTCTATAATCAGGTCATCGTGGGAGATTGTGCATAACTTTTTCTTGAATAATAAAAAATCAATCTAACTTGTGGGGTTGGAAAGAAGAACTAGAGGGATACCATAGGATGAAATTTCAGACCTTGAATATCTGAAATTACAAACGTACAACATTTTCAATAACAAGCTCCTAAAAAGCAAGAAAAATGTGTGTATTTTTTAACTTTTGCATAACTTTTGTTTGAAAAATCAGTTTGAATTGATTCAAAGGGAATAGTGAAGCATAGATATCATTATTTGATTCCAAAATGACTTGAAACAAAAAAATGGATAGACCTAGTAAGCAACCAGAAATCTCTTCTATGACGCATGAAGAAGAGGAAGAAATGCAACATAACATATCTAAATTAGGAGACCAAGTGCAACAAAGTTCATTCTCGCAAAGAGTAACAAAACTGAACTGGAAACTAAGATGGATGGTTTGAAATTTGACATGGAAGCGATGATGAATGTCAATATGGAAGGTTTGAAGGATGGTTTAAAAACATAAATGAAAAAGAACCTAGGAGGTTTGAAGGATGGTTTAAAAATAGAAATGAAAAGAGACCTGAAAGGTTTGAAGGAAAGTTTGACAAAGTTGCTACAAGAAATGCTTCCTAGTGGTGACAAGGTACTCCACGAAAATCATGATGAGGATAAAAGGAATACAAATTATGATTTTAGAGACTCCCATAGTGGGTTGAATACTAACCACATCCCAAAGATCGATATGAGAAAGTTTGATGGCAAGGATACAGTGACATAGATACTACAGATGGAGCAATTCTTTGATCTACATAATGTGTTGAACACACAAAATGTACATATTGCATCTTTATAATTAGAACAAAATTAGTTTGTGTGGTATCAATGGTTTTGTTCTCGTAATTCAATTGTCACTTAGGCAATTTTTGTGAAAGAATTGGTAGCACATTATGAGGATACAAAGAGAAACACCTTCTTTAGCCAATTGATAAATCTCAAACAAAAGGGTTCAATGGAAAAGCACATTGAGGAATTCCAAAGATTGAATATCAAGGTAAATGATATTCCATAGGAGCATAGGATTGATGTCTTCATAGGGAATTTAAAGGATAACATCCAACATGAGGTTCACCTTTGGGAACCTTATTCGTTGGAGAAGATATTCAAGGTGGAAATAAAACTTGAAAACAAAATTATGGCAACAAGGAAGTCTACCACTCATAACTACAAAGATGGAAGTGTTGTTTCTACTAACCTTCCACAACCTATAAGGTTGACACCACAACAATTGGAGGAAAAAGAGAAAAAGGGATTTGTTATAGTTGTGATAGAAAATACACTATAGGTCATAAGTGCGTTGAGAATAAATAATTTTACATATATTATGAAGAGGATGAAGAAAGGGAACAAGAAGCATCAAAATAATAGTATATACACTAGGAACCAACCCCAGAAAAAAGAATAAATGAATATGACAATATCTTGTAATGCATTGACGGGAATTACCACTCATAAAAATCTCAAGATAGAAGGATATATCAAGAAGAAAAAAGTAATAGTGTTGATTGATTCGAGTAGTGCCCACAAATTTATTCACTATAAGATAGCCAAGGAATTGAATTTCTTTCTATATCCAGCACCAGAGTGAAGTGATATTTTCAGATGGAGGAACTATAAATTTCTCTGCAAAGTTCCATACTATTAAGCTAACCATGGGAGAATATGTATTGAATAGTCCAATACTTTCCATTCCAGTGGGTGGTGTTGATATTGTACTAGGAGTCCAATGGTTACAATCTTTAGGGACGATAGATTTTAATTTTCAAGAACATCACTTGAATTTTTTTTGGGAAGGAAAGAAATTGAATTAAGGGGTCTCACAAGGAAACCAGGGAAGATAATAAACTCTAACAACATGAAAAATATTTTGAAGAAAGAACAACAAGGAGTAATTGCACAATTATGCTCACTAGAGGTTCAAATATCGAAATCATCTATTTCTCCAGATCTCCAAAAAGTCTTTGACAATCATTCCAAGGTGTTTGGGAATCCCAAAGGCCTCCCACCAATTCATGATTATGATCATGTTATTCACTTGATTCCATGAATTTTTCCTCCAAACATCAAACCTTATAGATATCCTTATGCCCAAAAGAGTGAATTGAACATATGGTTGCAGAAATGCTAGAGGTTTGTATAATTCAACCTAGTCAAAGTTATTTCTCTACTCCATTAGTGTTTGCTCACAAGAAGGATGGATCATGGCGTGTGTCAAGATTATAGGGAGCTCAACAAGCTCACTATGAAAGATAAATTCCCCATTCATGTCATTGATGAATTTTTGTATGAATTACATGGAGCAATTTACTTCACCAAGCTAGATAGTTGTTCAGGATATCATCAAATTAGAATGGAGACTGAAGACATTCTGAAAACATCATTCAAAAATCATGAAGTTCATTATGAATTTTTTCTCATGCCTTTTGGCCTTACTAATGCACCTTCCACATTTCAAGGTTTGATGAATTCCATTTTCAAACCCTTTAATAGAAAATTTGTGTTAGTATTTTTTGATCGTATACTAATCTACAGCAAGTCCTGGAAGGATCATGTTCAACATGTTGACAGGGTGCTGATACCATTGGAAGAGAAACAATTATATGCAAAAAACTAAAAAAACTTCTTTGGAGTAAAAGAGGTGGAATATTTGGGTCATATTGTATCTCATGAGGGTGCTAAGGTAGACCCTAACGAAATTAAAGTCATTAAGGAATGAAAAATACCCACAACCCTAAAGTATCTTTGAGGATATCTCAAGTTGACGGGGTATTATCGCAAGTTTATTAAGAATTATGGGAGAATAGTAGTGCCTCTAACAACATTACTAAATAAAGATGCATTTTCTTGGACTCCAGAAGCAACTAAGGCCTTTGGACATCTTAAAGAGGCAATGTGCCAAGCACTGGTCTTAGCTACACCAAAATTCACAAAAACCTTTATTGTGGAATATGATGCCTCAGGAAATGTACTTGGTGTTGTTTTAATGCAAGAAGGAAGACCCATTTCTTTTGAAAGATGTCCAATCAAGAGAAAATATTTACATAAACCTATTTATGAGCATGAAATGTTATAAATACTACATGCACTAAAGAAATGGTGACCTTACCTAATGGGAGGACACTTCAAGGTAAAAACATATCACGATAGTCTTATATACTTTTTGGAGCAAATATTATCTTCAAAAGAGAAACAAACATGGGTCACAAATATGTTGGGTTATGACTTTAAGATCATCTACAAAAAATGAAAGAAAAATGTTGTTGCAGATGCACTTGCAAAAAAGGATGAGGATTTGGAAGCATTGCTCTGTGTTATTATATTATCCAACCTAATTGGATAACTGAAGCAAGGGATGAATGGAAGATAACGAAGAGGTGTGTAAACTTATTCAAAAGTTGCAGCAATATCTTATTATATCAGATACATTTATCTGGAAAAATGATTCATTATGGTAAAAATATCACTTATATATATGTAAGAATTCCCAACTCAAACAAAAGATTACTTTGGAATTGCACACCTCCCCCTTAGGAGGGAACTCGGAATTTCTAAAAAATTACCACAGGGTCAAGAAGGAATAATTCTTTGGGATGGCCTTAAATTTGATATTCAAAACTTTGTGGTAAAATGTTTGGTTTTCCAACAAAATAAATTTGAGACAATTAAGATCTCGGGTTTGTTACAACCTTTATCCATTCCAAGTCAGTGTTGGGAGGAGATCTCAATGGATTTTATCAGAGGTATACCCAAGTCTGAAGGAAAGAGTTTCATCATGGTGGTATTTGATAGACTTACCAAGTATGCACACTTTTGTGCACTATATCATCCTTTTAAAATGAGTACAATTGCTACTACATTTATGGAAACAATTCAAAAGCTACATGGAAACCCAAAGATTATTGTAAGTGACAGAGATCCCATTTTCACTGGAAATTTTTGGATAGAATTATTTTCTTGTCTTGGTACTCAATTATCTCATGGTTCATCTTATCATCCTCAATCTAACGGGTAAATAGAGATAGTGAACAAATGTTTGGAAGGATATCTTAGTTGCTTTGTATCTAATAAAAAAACACAATGGGTCAAATGGTTACCTCTAGTTGAATGGTGGTATAACACTTCCTTCCATACTGCAACAAAAATGACGCCATTTATGGCACTTTATGGATATCATCCACCATCCATCACATCATATTTAAGAGATAATTCTATGGTTCAAGCATTGGAAGATCCCATTGAGCATCAACAACAATTTCTCCATCTCTTAAAGGACAACTTCACTCTCACGCTAAAATCAAATGAAACAACAGGTAGATCAACATCTCATTCAAAGAACTTTTTATGTAGGCGACTAGGTATTTTTACGGCTACAACCATACAAGAAAATGTCCCTCAAGAAAGCTAAGAAGGATAATTAATTATCACCCAAGTACTATGGTCCTTACAAGGTGTTGCAAAAGATTGGTACTATGGCATACAACTTGGAGCTTCCTAAATCTTCCCGAGTACACCCATTTTTCCCTGTTTCATGCATAAAGAAGGTTATCAGTGACAAAATCCCAGTTCAAAAAGTATTGCAAGAACTTGACGAAGAAGGAAAAATTATATTGGAGCCTAAAGTAGTCACAGAAACAAAAACCCAACAACTACAGAATCGATTAATTTCAGAGTATCTCATTAAGTGGAATAACTTACCCACTGAAGATTCCACATGAAAGGATGATAATTTTATATGTAAGCATCCAAAACTACTCAAGCATTAAGGAAAACACTTTCTTGAAGGACAAGAACATATTAGGTCCCTATAATACTAATGTATCCTCCTTATTGTTATTGTTAGTGTAGTTCCATATTGTTATTGTTGTGCCCATGTAGCCCCCATATTGTTATTATTGTTCCCTTACATTATTATTGTTATGTAGGATATGATTATATTGTGACCCCTTAGACTCCTATATATACCAAGGAGGTATTTTCATTTGTATCATCCAAGAATTGTTCATTTATGTAATGTAAAAGAGGTTGACCCTCGAAGAGGTTATTTCTCAAGTTGTTAAATCTTTCTTTTATTCTATTTTGTGAGTTGGTTGCATAACACAATGTGATCTCGAAGGATTAGTTAAAATAAAAATAAAAAGTAAATAAAAAACATGAAACATTTTGAGAGGAAAAATATTGTTGAACGGATAGTTGGAAGTATGGTCGCAAGAAAACAATTGAGGCTTATTGTTTCGTTGGGAAATTGGAAACTAGAGAATAGTGAATCCCTGATGTATTCATATGGAATTTTCAATGATAGATATAGTTTCATCGATAAAGGTTGTGGAGGTCAACCCAATGTATAGTTTATAGTCAAAGTGAAAATAAAGGTGTAAGTGATCCATGACAAAGAACCTAATTTTATGTTTAAGTAAATGTTTCAGAATGCCAGTGAATCGAAACAACTAACTTTGAGAGAATGTTTTCTAATAAATCGGGCATTTCAAACACATTAATCCACAAAATAAAAAACCATACAAAATTTGATAGCCACCCTTACTGACTTTGCTTCCAGACATATCTAAGGTGTCTCGGCAATGAAATGATGGAAATGATGAAAACAACTAGACTTTGATAAAAAAAAGTAATCTAAAATTTAATGGGTGACACATAAATTCCACAATCCTATGGAATTAAAACTATATTTGTGGAAAACCAAGTTGTTTTTACAGGTTATTTATTTTTTTCCCTCTCTCTAATTCGAGCAACCTTTAAATATGGTTATGGAAATTTCATCTAATAATAGATAGACATACAATAATCATCAACAAATTAACAAAATGGTATGTGAACAATATTTTGTGGAAGAATTAAATCCAAGATGACCTAATTCCTTGATTTTATCTAAGCACAATTAAAAAGATTAACTCTAGTTTTTAGAATAGATCTAGAATGATAACAATATTTTCAACGTAGATCTAGAACAATAACAATCGATCCCACAAGTTTAACACTAGATATTGTAGTAATAATTATCTAAGACGTTTAATCCCAAAAGGTACTTAGAGTTTCAACTTGGCTTTGGTACCACATGCAATACCCAGAAAACAAACATGAATACTAATATGCATACCTTGTATCCAAAGACTTGGAATTTGGCTCATTCCTTCTTCTTCAACAATTCCACAATGATGGTATGGGGGGAAATCTCCTCCCAACCTTAGGATCAACACCCACCAGTCACCACCAAACCTCAATCTATTAATGCTAGATTTACAATTATTTTTCCTCCCTGTCGAAGATGCCCTCTTCTTATTTCCCTCTTTCTTATATAGAGTCTTTCCATCATAAACAATTCAATCCCAAGACTCTACTTGTCGTAATTATCCTTATCTTAATTTTCTTTGTCTTTCCCTATGTTTTCTTTGTCTTTACCTATGTATTTATTTCTTTTATTAATTTAATTGATTTTTGGGCATGGCAATCCTGAACAAAGACACTAGGCCTCTTCCAAACATCACCGTAGAAGTTTTGGAACAAATTACTTAGTAGTTTTACACACATCTAGTAACATACATATGTCATAATAAAAGAAAATTTAAATTATAACACCAATTCTTTTGTGCTTGAGTTTGAATTTTTCATTAGCAAATTTAGTTCCATATATTAAATCTTCAACTTTGTGATACCAAGGTTCTGCCAAATTATTTCTTCAACAAACAATTTGTGTTAAATACCAAAGTTTACATAGTCATCCAATGGGATTTCAATCTAATTTAAAAAAACAAATACCCCTTCATATCCATTCTATTTCATCAACAATTGATAGCTAAAATCGGGTTTTAACAATACCAATTTGAAGACTTAACAACTAGTTGGAATCATCATCCATACTACATTCTAATGTTTGATTTTCCATGATGTAATATTGAATTAACAATTATAAATTAACCACACTGGAAATTAATGAATTTCTTCTATGCATGGATCCTGACAACAATAATATTATCACTCACATGCAATTTTTACAAAGTAATAAAATAGAAACAAAATGGTTGCTTGGAATATGCATCAAATCAACAAGTACATTGCATGTATACCAAAATAATATCATAGCTTGAGAAAATATATTACATCAAGATAGTTTTTTCCTTCAATGAATCAAGAGAGGATTCATAATGGAAATAACTAGCTTTATCCTCTTACACTCATACTTACTATCCTTCTCTAGTTCTCCACATACTTATTAACTTATAAAAATCACTCTAAATCTAAAATAGGATCAAGATCCATAAGAAGTGGATAAGACCAATTATTTTAGTAACTAATTTGGAAAAATAAAACTACGACTACTTTTTATTTTTTTTGCTAACCTAATCCATAACATTCGATCATAATGTTTTTAGAATCCAACTAATTATTACAAAATTAAAGTTATTGTATGAGGAATCCAACTTCCTCAAAAAATATATATATATATCTAATAATGTTTATAAAAAAATTTCGATGCTCGTGCATTACTTTGACATCTCCAAATGTGAAATCACCACCTTGAATCATGAAGCTAGGAATGATTCTATGGAAAATACTTCCTTTATAATGGAATGTCTTTCCATTTTTTCCAACACCTATCTCCCTACACAATTTAAATGTAAATCCTTCGTTTATTTTTGCTTGCATTGACCAAGGCCTCTTCATCCCTCAACATTCATAGACTATACAATGGTAGTGACTCACTACAATGAGAAAATCAATCAAGTTGATGATGATATTATGAATAAACCATTTAATAATTTAAATAACAAATAAATAAAATGATGAATGGACAATACATATCTACTCGATGTTGACAATTGTCAACTCTTGTGGAATCATCAATGATAGAAAATATAAAGGGAACCCACTATGAATGGGATGGTATTATTCACGTTTATTCATGTAGTAAAAACCTATGTCTCATTATAATGTTCTATCACTTGATAGACTAGTCACAACAATTATTTTGGTTGTGATGTCTCCCACTTCTCACCAAGCATCTGTTGAGAAATATAGGGCATAGCAATTGATTTCACTTCTATTGATAATTTCTTGTGAATGCTTTTTACTTCTTATATTAGGATCTCCTTTTACTTATTTTATTATAGTGTTATGCTTCAACAAACAACTACCAATGCATAAACTATAAAGAGACAAGAGACACAAAATATAGGCTATAAGCCAGGGCCAAAACCTCTCACTCTTGAGAGGAAAAACTGAACAAATTCTTCTTCTTATAGAGATTCCAATTGACGAATACCAAGACCAAGACCCTTGACTTATTTTCCAGTCCAAGACCAAGACACAAGTTCCCTTGATGATATCCTTAGACAACGATAGTCAACCTTTTTTTCCTTTGCTTTTCTCGGCTCCTCTTTCACTTTGACCTCCTTTGCTTCAAACCTTCAGCCTCCTTGAATTAGGTTTGCAATCCTAATTCAAAAAACCTAGCTCATGTAGAAAAACTTATATTATGCCTTAACTTTCTATGCTTGGATAGGGTCTTATTCTAACTTGTCTCAGCCTCCCTTCTTGACTTGACCTTCTTTCAACTTGGCTACCCAAGAGGACTTCTACTCTTGGCTTCTTCTGTTGCAACAAAATTCTTTCCTCCTCACACGTGTAGAGGAAATTAACCCAAAACAGACCTGAAAAAGAGCTCAATTTATACTCTTCCCTTATTCACTTGATAATAGGATTCCTTAGTGATCTTCACACCTCTTATTGCAAACTTGATGATGACAAAAAATATCATCCTGAAATTATGTCGAGAAACCATATTTATAGTCATTTCCTTATCAAAATAAGCCGACTTATCGGAGGGTTAGTCGACGTGTCAATTGGAGGATATCATTTATTCTATTTTAATACGACTTGAAGGAGAGGCCGTGTGTTTGTATTGGAGAGAATTCATACTTATTTTAATGACTCATATAAGATGTAACATGCCCAAGAAGGGTCCTTCATACATGACATTGACTCAATTTGATATTTATGACTAGATGACAAATCCTAAAGGCTCGCAATGGGAGCCATTCCTAAAAATAAAATTCCTTGCCCATGAAACCCATGAGACAAGCATTAAAATAGTAATTTTAGTTTTGTCTTTTCATTTATTACATAAAATCACAATTACACGTGTCGTTGTGAAGACTGAACATAGTTACACTTTTCAACAACATCCTCTTCTAACACCAGATAGAAAATCCTCATCTCATGTTCCTACAATGGAGGGACATGTTACAACAGTTAGAACATGTGTTACAGCAACAATTGTGTTGAAGAATCTAGGGAAATTAGGTGTGGTGTGATTCTTCTTGACTTGATAACAATTTGTGGAGTCTTTTCACTTTTCTTTGTTAGCTTAATCTTCTTCTTCTTATTAATACATGTGTGTGTACTTCATCAAACCATTATCAAAACATAAGAACAAGAACACAAGTTGTTGGCTCTCTGCCAGGGCCAAAACCTCTCTTCTCTTGAGAGGAAAACCCCTTAGTAAGTTTCTCGTATTGAAGCTTCTTATTGATCAATGCCAAACCCTAGACCCTTGACAAGAATATCCTCCAAGCAAAAGTCAAGTCCTTCCTCCTTTCTGCACTTTGTTCCTCGGCACTTCTTCCAGCACTTCGTTCCCCAACACTTCGTCTTCCTTCTTCTGGAACTTCCTTCTTCTTTCAACTATTGGTAAGTCTTGTTATACTTGCTCTATAAGACATGCCTTTGATGAGACCCTTCCCTTATGATCATCCCTTCCTTCTCTTCACCAACCAACGAGCTTTTATGTCTGTAATGGGAGGGTTGTTATAACAGCAAGGAAAACCTCCTTCTCCTTGCACATGTCACCGTAATAGAATTTAAAATAGTCCTATTACCTTCGCTCTTCTACCTTACTTCTTTGCTTGAGTGGGAGACCCTTTAGACTTATGTTCTTCGCCCAAATGATGATATATTTTCACTGTAATATTTCGTTGTTTTTTCCATGGGAATACCCTTCCATTTTCATATGTGTGATTGTGTTTTACCCTAGAAACAATCCTTAACCCTTCGGTGATGACTTATCCTTCTTTGCTGCCCTTGGAGACCCTTCTTTCGTCCTTCAACAACCCTTTATTTGACCTTCTACCTTCTCTGATTTCAAAGATAGTTATTGATGTTATAATGGAGTGGACAGCCTCTATATATAGAGGATTGTCCCTCTTTTTAGGCAAACTAGAAGTCCGACTTGAAGACTGTTTGCAGGCTGAATTATTATGCTTACTTCAAATGCTTCTTTGGTGGTGTCACATGCTTGGAGGAGACACTTTGATGGTGCTGATACTTTGGAGGAGACTTGACTTTGCTTGGAGGGTTATCCTTTGACTCTTATACAAACGTATACATGGTGTAACATGCCCTTAAGGTCTTTAACATTTTATTTTGACTATTTGAATCACCTATAGCACTTAACATGTGCTAGAACTATTTCAATGAGAAAGAAACTCATTGACATATATTATAAAAATAATATTTCTTTTCTTGAATAAGTACAAATATTAAAGTACATTTATGAAGACCAAACCTAGTTACATTTCCTTCAACACTCCCTCTTAACTAGGGAGGTATTTTGTCTTTGAGGTTTCTGCGAGTTTCATCATTATGTAGATTATCTTCCGAATACATCGCATTAGGTTTCCTTTTGATCGACCATAAGCGAAAACTGGATTCCAATCCTATCATCTAAGTCTACACCTAACTATAATCCTCCAATAAACCTAGAACACACATAAAAGATCCATTATATTTAAATAACACACTTCCTTAAGTAAATAGAATGTAACATAAATCTTAAGAAATATTGAGATCTATAATAACTTTACAACCTAGAAAAATAGGCAATAAACCTTAACAAATAATTAAGACATATAATTAAAAACTAATATAACTAAAATTAATACAAATCCAAATAAAAGAAATTACAATAAAACATAAATAACCCTAATAAAATAATAGTAATAATTCATTAAAACAAAAAATAAATAATAAATATAATTATAACAATTAATATTTAATTAATTAAAATTAATATAGCAATTATAACAATTAAAATTAATAACTAATAATGAACCTTAACAAATAATCGACATTTCATTAATTAAAAATGAATATTGAAATAAATTTAATTATAAATTTAAAAATCAATAAATAATTAAAACTAGCATAACAATTGTAACAATTAAAATTAATAACAATTGAAATTAATAATTAATTAAAATAAATACAATGAAAATAATTAAAATAAATATAATTGAAAATAATTATAAAATTAATTAAAAATTAATACAAACATAATTAATATAACCCTAATGAAACTAAATCCCCATATATCACAAAATGTAATTAAATTAGCAAAATATAATAAAACAATTAAAATTATAATTAAAACATAATAGAATAAATTAAAATAAAAAAAAAATTAAATTCTAATCGCTATCGGCTAAGCATCTCATCTCTATTTAATTAGAAAAACGAGAACAGTCTTTCCATAATATTTCACATCCTGAAGATGAACCACCATTGCTGGTTTGAAACGTCGATCAAAAGGAAACCTAATGCGATGTATCCGAAGATAATTTACATAATAGGGAGGTATTCATACAACATTACAAGGTGTTTGGCTATGTTTCAATCTTGAAGAATTCACATAAGAGAAACCGGATTTGCAATCCATTTGTTATAGCATCATAATAACCAACATTATTTCCACGGAAAGGCCTTAACTGACTATCTCTGAATAGATCAGAGCACAATGTTGGTGAGACCAATGACTTATAGACACCTTAGTCATTGTCTCTCAAGGTACATATCCACCTGGTTGTTCATTGAGTATAACCTTCTAGGACTATTCTTATCATCGGTTCCCATCCCTCAAAGGATATCGGTCCTCTTTCTTACTGTTGTCTTGGATGCCCTACACATCCTCAAAGAGTATCAAATGATTTCCCAATCCTCCCATTCTTTCTTCCCAGGTGAAGACAAGAATGTTGTGTCTATATTATGTCTACATTTCCATTCATGGCCTTCATCTAGACTTACGGCTATTAGTCCTAGTCTAGTGTATGACCTATGAAATGGAAAAACACAATTGTCACTCCTTTGTAATCAGGGGTGATCCAAAACTCCCTCTTGATTAGGGACTTGTCATAGCTCCCTCTTAACTAGGAACTCTTTCATTCATTAGCAACTTCTTCTTCGTGGTTCCTTCAGCTGCTTGATCCCCTTCCTTTCTTTGATGTCATAAACTCTTTGTTCGAACTTCTTCTAGGTAGGGCACCATCCATCGATCACTTTCCTTTCTGGTTTGTCATGTCATTTATTCCTTCATGGAAAGTGGTTTTCTTATCATATGTCAAATTTTCTTGTCATCTGACTACTCCTTTTTCATCTTTCCATGCTTCGGAATACACTTCTCATGGATATTTTGTCGTACTTGCTTGTTTTCATGCTTTGACCTAGTAGCCCATCATGACTTCATCCTAATATTGCTTCAAAATTGTTTTTCTTTTGTTGGATGGCTTCTGCATCATGACATCTTTGTAGAGTAGAATCAGTTATCTGCATATTTCGTATCTCCAAGGTCTTCATAGGTGTCAAGGGTCCTTCCTTCCTTTGTCAGATTTTTCCTGCCTTCTTTCATGAGATATTTTCAAAGTATTTTTTTTCGGATATTGATTCTTGGTGATCATGGTGTTCTTCACATGCTTGATCTCTTTCTTAATTTTCTTCTTCTCAAATAGACAGGTCAACCATCTAATTCTTCTCGTGAGAGAATTCCTTTATTTTTTCTTTATGGACTTTTCAACATTTCTTCTTTCTTCTTAGTCAGCAATCTTATGCTCCTTATGTGAGCATATTCTTTTTGTTGACCTTCATTGCAATGCAGTACATGCCTTCGAGCATGTCTATGGTGAAAGAGATTCTTTCATACTTGATCATGTTATAGAACTATTTCCATGACTCAATAATATACAAATGATAACATGACTAAACCTTTGATGTATACATACCTCATCTTGGTTCTCCTTTGATCATCTTATCTTCATTTGGTTGTCCTTGGTGTGGCCCTTCTAGCTTCATCTTAGCTTTCCTACATATCATCCTTTTGTTGAATCCCATGAATGGGATTCCCAATGAGACATCTACTTTGGTTCATGAAACTTCTTTTGAATATTCCATCATAGGATCTTAAATACCCTTTCCTTTCAAATGTTTCTTCTCTTTTGATGATGGAGGTCTTCTAAGATTCTTAATCATGATCAATTTTACTTTCATCGTGGATGAGGTCCTATACTAGGTATGATCCTTATACATAAATATCTTGAGCTATATCTACCATGCTCTTATATTCTAGAAGATAATTCTATGCATGCATTTCGTTCTCATTATAAATGCTACTTCTACATGAGTATCTAGAAATCTATGTACTTCATGCTTCTAGATTCTATAAGATGTTTCTAGCCATGCAATGTTTATTTTATTCCTACATGCTCCTATCCTACTCAAAACCTTAAAAGAAGACTTTAAGTAAAGAGTTTGACTTAATCATATAGAGATCCGAAGGATATTCCTTCTTTTGCTTCTTTTCTTCTTATTTCACCTCTTGAGTCATGTGAGCTTCTTCCCTCTTTATTTTTTGTTGTTTTCCTTCTTAAGCTTAGGAAAATTCCTTTTGTAGTGTCCATATTCTTGGCATCCATAGCATTGGATTTTGTACATATCTTTGATGTTTGTTCTTCGTGGACTAAATTTTCCAAATTTTCCCTTTCTCTTGGCCATGGTAGAAAATGGTTGTTCCTTTGTGTTGTAGCAGCTACAACCACCCTCCAAAATTTTTCCTTAGCTTTGTTTTGGAGCCTCCCTACCAACCTTCATAGCAGCATGTCTTGCTTCATCAAGTACATAAGCTCTAGTTATTTTCTTGTAGAAATACAGCCTGTCGATCAAACATTGATGCATTACCCTCATAGGCTATTCATCTGGACTTGGTCCAGCAGCAAGCTCAGCAGCTTCTTCAAGAATTTGTACAAATCTGGAGGGAAACCAGCCTTCCCTCCAAAAATTGTGCAATCTTGATTGGCAACTTGCTGGGCCCCAGAATTGCGCAATTCCGCTGAGCAAGATTCACCCCAAAAATTGCATAGTCCTTCCTAGTTGGGATGCTCAGCCCAAAATTTGTGCAAATCTTGGCAACAGTCAACTGCTCTGCCCAGAAATTGTGCAAGTCTTCTGAGCATCCAGCCCAACTCCCAACCAGAAACATGCATTTTCTCTCAGTAGTTGAGCAGCCTCTTGCAAGTGCAGCTGAGTTGACCAGTTCCCTCCGGTGTAAGAACTGTAAATAATTTAAACAATTATTCCCTGTAAAAAAATATGAAATAACAGAATATTACAGCCATTGCAGAAACAGTAAAGGCTTCTAAAATTAAACATCATGAGCCTATGATAAAAATTCCTGAGTTTTATAAATTTAACTGACAGAACCAATGAGAGTACTTACCTGTAATCCTACAGTTGATGATGCCTCAAACTGCTCTTGCTTCGGTTACCAAAAGACCGAAACCACCCAACCAAACTGAGCAGAACCTCGCTTACTCAGTCCAGTAAGCTTCTCAGTTGAAGCAGACTGTTCCCCTATGCCCAAAACCTCAAAACAAGCAAGGCTCAATTGTTTCTCATGAACTCTGTGTGCCAATTTTTCCTCTTATCTCCTCCCCCTCAAAATTGTTCCCTGCTCCTTATATGTTGTTTCTTGGCGGTGGTCGCTCCCTCCACCTGCAACCCACCGCTTCACCTTCTCGTGACACCCTTCCCATGTCACGTGATATAAATATATATTTCTATTTTTTTTTAAAGTATATTTATTTTTTTATTTAATATCCTTTTGTTTGTTTTTAATATAGTACTTTATCTTTAATTTTATTTTATTATTTTATTAACTGATTAATATATAATTTATTTTAATTTATTATTATATAGATAGGTTGTTACATACACTCCCCCTTCAGAAAACTTTGTCCCGAAGTTAGAGTTTTTATCTTATATGAATATTTATGATAGCGCTTAGTACATTCTTCTTAGAATTGTGTATTGAGGTTAAATTCTTACTTAATGTGAGGGCACTATAAAATTGGTGTTTTGCATACTTTAGGTTTATAACTTTAATGATCATGTTTTACTTCATCAGGTTCCCCAGCTATTACAAAATCATCCTATCCTTCCTAATCTCTTTCGCTCCCATCCTATCCGTCCTCTACTGGAGTATGCCATGGCGTCAGTTATACTGGCCTAACCATTTATAAACTCCAAGGATGACAGCATTGGATATACCGACCTGATCCCTAGTAGGCATCCAGCAGTCATCATCACACATCTAGGGGAGCGTGACTTGCACAGTCCTCCCATGACTCCAGGATTCAGAGGATAAACGGTGGGCAACACCTCCACCCCTCCCAGTAGAATCAGGGTTAATACCCTATCATGGAATCTCTTTGAGCCTTAATTGTTCTAAAGTTTCTGTCATCACGTGGTCATTTTGGTAAAGATATTATCTGCAATCATAAACACTTGTCCATGCATTTATAAAATGTGCATTAACATATCCAAAACAAATAGTTGATGTATAATTCATACATGTCAATTACAGTATAAAATACTTGCCATATTCTATTCATGTCATTAATTTTCATATTTAAAATGTATTCATTCTTTGATTTCTATCTCATCAATCATATTGATATACATAAATGAAATAAAATTATAATATCTTAATTCCCATCAGAAGCAAAGTTACTCAAATATTTAAACTTTACTTTGATAACTATAGTTTAGTAAGATCAATAACATATTCTGTCTTGGTATTCATGTACTAGCAGAATTAAACAGATATTATGTCATAAAAATTCACGTTTATATATAATCATTTCAAAATGGTTCTGAGTTTCTAATTTAAAATAAAGCAAATTTATATAAAACATGGTTTAAATTTCTTCAAAATTGACACAAGTTGGGGTATTTTTGACATATGATCTCTGTATCTTCCCAAGTAGCTGATTCAGGACTATACTTGTCCCACTGGACTTTAAATTGGTCTACCAGACGATTCATGAGCTTTTGAACACTACGTTCTAATATACGTAATGGGTCGACTGATATGGTTCCTTCACTCGATACCTGCAGTTCCTTCCATTGAAGTTATGAGATTGGTCAGCTATGTAATGCCTTAATACAAATACATGAAATACATTATGAACTTTATGCAAGTGGGGTGGCAGTGCAAGATGATAGGCAACAGGTCCAACTCTTTCCATGACTTTAAATGGTCCAATAAATCTGGGTGATAACTTTTTCCCTTTTCCGAATCGAATAGTACTTTTATTCGGTTTGATGCGGATGAAAACCTGATCCCCTACCTCATACTTCCTATCATTTCTATGCGCATCAACATAACTCTTTTGTCTATCTTGTGCTTCCTTTAATCGCTGTCTAATTTGTTTTATCTTCTCCTCCATTTCTTGTATTAATTCTGGTCCTACTATCACCCGATCTTCTAATCTATCCCAACTTAATGGTGTTATACAAGGTCTACATATAATGCTTTAAATGGAGGCATTATGATTGAGCTATGGTAACTATTATTGTATGCAAATTCGGCTAAGGATAAGTACTTTTCCCAGTGTGATTGTTGATCCATAACATACATTCTCAACATATCTTCAAGTACTTGATTTACCCTTCCTGTTTGCCCATCAGTTTCAGGATGATAAGTTGTGCTTAAATTTAATTGAGTTCCTGAGGCTAATTGCATGCAAGTCCAGAATATTGAAGTAAATCGTGAATCTCTATCTGATATAATCTTCTTAGGTACTCCGTGAAATCTAATAATTTCATTTATGAATACTCAAGCTACATCAGCAACTTCATAAGTATCTCTTAGGAGAATACAATGAGCACTTTTTGTTAATTTATCCACTACTACCAGAATGGCACTGTGTCTTTGAGAAGTAAGAGGTAGCCCAGTGATGAAATCCATAGAAATGATCTCCAATTTAGTCATAGGAATGTCGTGAGGTTGTAAGAGACCTGCTGGATGATAATGATCTACTTTTACTTGTTGACATTCCAAACATATTGCAACGAATTGAACGATATCACGTTTCATGCCCGACCAGAAAAAAAAAAAAGTTTCTTGGTATCGTATACATTTTCTTTACTGTGGGATGTGCACAATATACTGTTCTGTGGGCTTATTTAAGGATGGTGTCTCGAAGATCCCTATTATCAGGAATATACATTCTTCCATGAAATCGTAAGATTCCATCATCTTCTAGTTCATATTCTTCAAACTTAGATTCTTTTGGATTTTACTATCAAGACTAGATCTTACCTTTAAATACCAGCTATCTTTTATGAGATATTCTATTACTCGTTGCCTTAAGTCTACTTTGATAGGAATGAGGGAGAATATATGTGGTCTTCTGCTTAAAGCATCCGCTACTATATTTTATTTTCCTTTAATATATGATATTCCAAAGTCATATTCACTTAGGAATTCACTCCATCGTCTTTGTCTAGCATTTAAGTCTCTTTGGGTGAACAAATATTGTAGACTTTTATGGTCGCTTTTAAGTGTAAAACTTCTCCCCACTAGATAGTGTCTCCAAATCTTTAAAGCTAGTACTAAAAAGCTAACTCTAAATCATGAGTAGCATAGAGTTCTTCATGAGGCTTTAACTTTCTTGAGACATACGCTATTACTCCTCTATCCTGCATTAATACTGCACCTAACCCATGTTTGGATGCTTCAGTACATACCATAAAATCCTTGTCCATATCAGAGACTCTTAATATTGGTGCATTGGTCAGTAGTCTTTTGAGTTCAAAGAATTCTTTATTACATTCCTCAGTCCATTCATACTTAACACCTTTACGCTGAAGGGTTGTAAACGGCTTTGCAATTTTGGAGAACCCTTCCATAAATCTTCGGTAGTAACCGGCTAAACCCATAAAGCTTCATACTTCATGTGCATTTTTCGGTATTAGCCATTCCATGATTGCTTTTACCTTCTCAGGGTCTACTGAAATCCCTTCACCTAATATGATATGACCTAAGTAATGAATCTTTTCTTGAAAGAACAAGCACTTGGATAATTTTCCATACAACTGATGTTTTCTGAGACAGGACAACACTATCCATAAATTATCTTCATGCTCTTTCTCATTCTTGGAATATATGAGTATATCATCTAAAAATGCTTGTACAAATTGATCAAGATATTTGTGGAAAACATTGTTCATAATATTCATGAATACTTCGGGTGCATTTGTTAACCCAAATTGTACCACAGTAAATTCATAATGCCCAAAGCATGTCCGGAATGCAGTCTTAGAAATATCGCTTTCAAAATCCTTAGCTAATGATAGCCTGATCAAAGATCAATTTTTGAAAAGACAGCAACTCCTTTCATTTGATCAAAGATATCATCAATTCGAGGCATAGGATATCGATTTTTTACTGTAGCTCGATTCAAGTCTCGATAATCTATGCATAATCTTAAGGATCCATCTTTCTTCTTGACAAAAATTACAGGAGCACCCCAAGGTGATATACTCGATCGAATATGTCCTATATCCAATAGTTCCTTCAATTGAATTTGTAATTCTTGAAGTTCTGGAACTGTCATTCTATAAGGTGTTTTTAGAGATTGGCCTTAGTACCAGGTTTCAATTCTATGGTGAGGTCTAGCTCTCATTTGGAGGTAATCCTGGTAATTCATTTGGAAATACATCTAGAAATTTGGCTAGCACC